>NDXB01000013.1:4510-33813 GCA_002631895.1 Agapornis roseicollis
TTTTTTTTTTTTTTTTCCATATAGCAACTACTTGTACATAACAAAGGGTTTAGTTTTGACATTTCCCTGATATTTTCAGCACAAAAGTTTAATGTGACCTACCCCAGTAAGAGCTTATTCTGAGGAATGTGGGTATATGGAAAAGACTTGACTCTCACAAATAGTTCACACAAGAAAAGGAATCTAGCATGACTCCTAAAGCCTATTGATTACTCAAGATTTATCTCTATATATCTGAGAGGTGATTTTGACTTACAAGTTTATGCTTGTAGGCATATATTTATTTTAAAAAGAAATAATTTGTAGATGTTGCACAGCTGTGTCCTGGGTTCAGCAGTAGCAGTCAATTTTTACCCTTCTTAGTAGCTGGTGCAGCTGTATTTTGACTTTCAGCCTGGGAACAGAGCTGATAATACTGATGTTTACTCTCACCAAGGACTTTCTGAGTCTCATGCTCTGCCAGGGAGGAGGGGAGGCCGGGAGGAAGCAGGGACAGGACACCTGACCTAAACTGACCAAAGAGGTATTCCATACCATAGCACATCATGCCCAGGATGTAACAGAGTTACCCAGAAGGGCCAGGGCTCTGGGGTGTTGGAGGAGGTATTGGTCAGTGCTCTGTTGGGCAGGGTTGGATGAGTTATCTGTTGATGTTGGTGAGATGCTGTATTCTCTTCCCTTGTTATTTCCTTTATCATTATTATTGTTGGTGGTAGCAGTAGTGATTTGTGTTATACCTTAGTTACTAAACTGTTCTTGTCTCAACCTGTGGGAGTTGCATTCTTTTGATTCTCCTCCCCATCCCTCCAGGGGCAGGAGGAAGACAAGAAAGGGGTGGTTGAGTCAGTGAACGATCTGTGTGGCTGGGGTTTAAACCATGACAAGCTTTCTGTTTATTAGTTGAGGTAGAAATTAAGTGTAACAACAGTTATACATGGGGCAAAATTTTCATTGAGAAAAGTCAGTGAAATTACACTGGATTTTAAAATTTAACTAAAAAATGTTACAAGTATTTTCCCGTGCAAGTCCTACAACAGCTAATATCTGATCATCTGCTGCAAAATAATAGTGAATAAAGCCTGGCAGAAGTGTGGTCTTAAAGTAAAGCTCTACATGGCAGGGGGGAAAAAGCTATTTCTGTTAATTGCATCTTTGCAGTTGAAATTTCCTGAAAAACATGGCAATCTGATCTACCTATAGAAGTATCTTGGATTTCATACCTTCAACAGTAGCGTATAAAGGATTTTCCAATTGAAAGTAAAAATTCACCTCTCGTATGAAGACAAGTTGAGAAAGTTGGGGCTGTTCAGCCTGGAGAAGAGAAGCTGCATGGAGACCTCATAGCAGCCTTCCAGTATCTGAAAGGGGGCTACAAGGATGCTGGAGAGGGACCCTTCATTAGGGACTGTAGTGATAGGACGAGGGGTGATGGGTTCAAACTTGAACAGGTGAAGTTCAGGTTAGATCTAAAGGAGAAGTTCTTCATTATGATGGTAGTGAAGCACAGGCTGCCCAAGAAAGTTGTGAATGCTCCATCCCTGGCAGTGTTCAAGGCCAGGTTGGATGGAGTCTTAGGTGACATGGTTTAGTGTGTGGTGTCCCTGCCCATGGCAGGGGGGTTGGAACTGGATGATCTTAAGGTCCTTTCTAACCCTAACTATTCTATGATTCTATTCTATGATTTCTGAGATAACCTAACTTTTCTATGCTCAAGGGCTCCAGGATTTAAAAGTGGTCCACAACATTTTGTCTGAATTTATCAATCATATTTTAGATTTTCATTCCAACTCAGAAAAGAGTTCTTAAAGTTCCTAATAAGGATTTTTCTAGGGTTTATTTTGTTGACTGCTAAATCTCTGTAAAATAAATAAAACTGAATTTTAGATATTTTCTGGTTTTTATCTTGCCCACTACTGACTGGGAACTAAAGCACCGCTATCACGAAAATCTTGGCATAAAACTAAGCAGGTGTTCCTTGGCCTTGAAAGAAAAAGGGTGTGTTTTCCTGTCAAGAAATGTGGAATGAACCGTCACCAGGGTTTGTTGTTCTTCTTGGGGGGGGGGAGTGCAGTGGAGGGGGGGCGAATGTTTGGTTGTTAGTTTGGCTGGTTTTGGTTTGGTTTTATTTGAGAAACATAAGAATTAAAAACCAGAAATACTCTCAATTTTCACATTGCTTGAATATTCCATGGCATTTTGTTATAATAAAAAGCTTAACTTGATTCTTCCCCTTTTAAAAGGAATGGTGACATTCTGTTTGGTTTTAATCCTGACACCAATGTAAACACTGCAAGTTTCTGGCAGTTGTGTTCTTTCTGTGACAGGGCTGTGGATTAAGGTAATCAATTAAGCAGGAGGTGGTTTTAGTTGACTTTTTATCTGCATGAATGTAATTTAAAAACCACAGTGGTTTTCAGAATGCCATTTCCCAATTAGTGCCCTGTTATATTAACACCACTTTCTGGTTTTGTTGAATACAAATATATTAGGACATAAAATGGAAACTGTTTTATAGAAACTGAGTAAATGTATATATTGTGTAAAATGCATTTTGTTATATGGTAGAAGTGAAAACATAGATGTGGGTAGTATGAAATATATCATTAAATAGATTGTGCCATATTAAATTCAAAGAGATTAAATACTATTAAAATGGTAACAGGAAGAATAATAATATGTGTTTGTCCTGGGTTCAGCAGTTGCAGTCAGTTTTCCTTCTCTTTAGTAGCTGTGTTTTGACTTAACCCGGGAACAAGGCTGATAAGGCCGATGTTTTTGGTTGTTGCTGAGCGATGTTTGCCCTGACCAAGGACTTTGTGAGCCTCATGCTCTGCCGGGGAGGAGGGGAAGCTGGGAGGAAGGAGGGATAGGACTGTACTGACAGGACCAAACTGACCAAAGAGGTATTCCATACAAGACCAGGATGTAACTGGGGGTGATGCGGAAGGCCTAGTTCTCTAGGGGTGGTTGGAAGAGGTGGTCGGTCAGCACTCGGTTGGTGGGGTGTCGTGAGTTATCTGTCGGTGGTTGATGGGATGCTGTATTCTTTTCCTTTATCATTATTATTATTGTTGGTAGCAGCAGTGATTTGTGTTATACCTTAGTTACTGAACTGTTCTTATCTCAACCTGTGGAATTTGCATTCTTTTGATTCTCCCCCCATCTCTCTGGAAGCAGGGGAGGGCAAGAAGGGGGCTTGAGGGTGTGAACGAGCTACGTGGTTGGTTGGGTTTAAACCACGACAGTGTTATAGTTCTTATGGCAGAACTGAGATGCTGAAGCTAAATATGAAAACCTGTGTGTATGATTGCTTTTCAGAGTAGCAGATCAGTATGAAGGTTATTAGCTGGCACTCTCATGCATCTCAGATGTCACTGATTGTCCCAGCTTTTAAATCCATGTGTGTAAGTTACAATAACTTAAAATAACTTTTAAATAAATAACTTTTATAAATAAATAACTTTTATAAATAAATAACTTTTAAATTGTTCATCAGTGTTCATAACCCAATTATGTGACAGTAAAATAGAACTTAATTTGATAACATCTTTCTGATAATTCACTTTTTAATTTTCTATCAGAATGACTGAAACGAAGTTGAGTAATTTTCAGTTTATTTCCACTCTCCTGGAGTAGAGCAATGAAAATGAAAGCTTTACCCTTTTCAATTAAAATGCAATAGTTTCCAATTAAAGACCTTTTACAGTTCAACCTGCTTCAATTGACTTGCCATATTAATATCGAAATGGAAAATTAAGGTATTAAAAATAATTCATTATTTACCTATTGAGGATTAAATAAAGAAACCAAAGGGTATAGAGGAGGACATTTTTTTTTTTACTATTTTTATACTAACGTTGTCCATTTAAGTATGAGAAGAAGTTTATTAAAACCTGTATCATAAAATGTCCTTTATGCATACTGTACACACAATGGAAGAAGCTGATGATTTTCTTATGGCTAGATGGAAGGAACAATCACAAATAATGAACATCTCTTATGTGTTGTATTGTTTTGTTTAAGAAGTATTTATCATAGAATTATTTGGATTGGAAAGGACCTTAATATCATTCAGTCCCATGGGCAGAGACGTCTCACCCTAGACCATGTGACCCAAGCCCTGTTCAACCTGACCTTGAACACTGCCAGGGAAGAAGCAGTGTTCACAGCTTCTCTGGGCACCTTGTGTTAGTGCCTCACCACCCTCACAGGGAAGAACTTGTGTCTTAAAAGCTTCTTCCTGATGAAAACAAAGCATCAGTTGTACTTACAAATGGGAGATCTAAGGACAGGAAAATCTTCCAAAAACTCAATGGTAAGAAATACTTTACACAGAAGCCTTTGCAACAGGTAGTATAATCTAATTTAATCTAATGCAGAACTCATTGAAAGGGCTTTAAACTAGGTTTGAAGGGGGAAGGGGATGCAGCTGGGCTGACTGGAAGCAGGTCCAAGGGTAATCAGCCTGCGCTGGTGGTGAAATTGGTGGACCAGCTGAGGTGCATGTATACTAATGCACATAGCATGGGCAACAAACAAGAAAAGCTGGAAGGATGGTACAACAACATAGGTATGATGTAGTCGCCATCACAGAAACATGGTAGGAGGAGTCAAATAGCTGGAACACTGCACTGGATGGCTACAAGCTCTTCAGAAGAGACAGAAGAGGGAGAAGAGGTGGAGGGGTGGCCCTTTATACTAGGGAGGTCTTAAATGTTGTAGGTATTGAAACTAATGATGATGAAGCTGAATGCTTACAGGTAAGAATCAAGGGGAAGGCCAGCAAGGCTGATATCCTGTTGGAGGTCTGTTATCGTCCACCCAACCAGAAAGAAGTGGACAACTTGTTTTATAAGCAACTGGAGAATGTGTCTGGATCTTCAGCCCTTGTTCTTGTAGGCGACTTCAACCTACCAGATATCTGCTGGGAACTTCATATGGCAGAAAAAAGGCAGTCCAGAATGTTTTTAGAGTGTGTGGAGGATAACTTTCTGTCACAGCTGGTGAGCGAGACTACCAGGGGAGGGTCTATGTTAGACCTGTTGTTTGCTAATAGAGATGGACTGGTGGGTGATGTGGAGGTTGGAGGCCGCCTGGGGCACAGCGATCATGAAATTGTAGAATTCTTAATACTTAGTGAAATCAGAACAATAAGACCTTTACCTTGGACTTCCGGGGGGCAGATTTTGACCTGTTTAGGAGGCTCATTCGGAGAGTTCCTTGGGAAACTGCCCTTAAAAACAAAGGAGTTCAGGAAAGATGGGTGTGCCTCAAAACAGAGATCTTGAGGGCGCAGGAAAAGTCTGTTCCTGTGTGCCGGAAGATGAGCTGACGAGGCAAGCATCTGGCCTGGATGGGTAATGAGGTGATGAAGGAACTCAGAACTAACAAGAAGGTGTATCATCTTTGGAAGGAGGGCACGGTTTCTCAGGGAGTGTTTAAGGAAGCTGCTAGGGCATGTAGAAAGAAAATTAGGGAGGCCAAAGCTCAGCTTGAACTTAAACTGGCAACTTCTATAAAGAATAATAAAAAAAGGTTTCATAAATACATTAATGGTAAAAGGAAGGGTAAGTCAGATCTTTGCTACTTATTGGATGAGGCAGGAACTTTAGTAACTGAAGATGAGGAAAAGGCAGAAGTGCTTAATGCCTTCTTTGCCTTGGTTTTTAGTGGGAAGACACCTTGTCCTCAAGACAACTGTACTTTGGGGATGGTAGGTGGTGTTAGGGAGCAAAATGGTCCTCTTGTTATCCAAGAAGAGGAAGTTAGAGAATTGTCAAGGAACCTGAACGTTCATAAATCAATGGTACCAGATGGGATCCATCCCAGGGTGATGAAGGAGATGGCGGATGAGCTTGCAAAGGCGCTCTCCATCATCCTGGCAGGGACACTTCACACTAAACCATGTCACCCAGGACTCCATCCAACCTGGCCTTGAACACTGCCAGGGATGGAGCATTCATGACTTCCTTGGGCAGCCCGTGCCCAGCACCTCACCACCCTCACAGGAAAGAGCTTCTTCCTTATATCTAACCTGAACTTCTTCCTTTCAAGTTTGAACCCATCACCCCTCATCCTGTTATTACAGTCCCTAATGAAGAGTTCCTCTCCAGCATCCTTATAGGCCCCTTTCAGATACTGGAAGGCTGCTCTGAGGTCTCCACCTCAATGCTCTCAGCCTGCCTTCATAGGGGAGTTGTTCCAGCCCTTGATTATCCTCTTGGCCTCCTCTGTACTTGCTCCAACGAATCTATTTCCTTCTGTCATGGTTTAAGCCCAGTCAGTTAATTAGAACCACTCGGCTGCTTGCTCACTCCCCCCTTCCTTTCTTTCCCTGGTGAGGAAGGAAGGTATTACAAAACTACTACTACTACTACTACCACCAATAATAGAAATGATAAGGGAAATAACAAGGGGAGAGAATACAATTATACTTTCTTGTGTTGAGGACACCAGCACGTAGTGCTCCAAGTGAGGTCCCATGAGAGCAGAGCAGAGAGGCGGGATCACCTCTTTTGACCTGCTACTCACACTCTTTTTGATGCATCCCAGTATATGAGCATACGTGAGTTCAAACAGGAGCTGTAGTCCTGCTTTTGGCAGAAATCTAGGGCTGCCAGTGAAATCCTGAGAGTGGATACATGAGTAGGAGTTAGTAGAGCTGAGTGCTCCATCCCTGGCAGTGTACAAGGCCAGGTTGGATGAAGCCTTGCACAGCATGGTGTAGTGGTAGGTGTCCCTGCTTATGGCAGGGGGGTTGGAACTAGATGATCTTAAGGTCCTTTCTAACCCTAACTAATCTATGATTCTATGAAGTAAGTAGAGCAATGTGAATCTCAAGGGTTTTTGACACACAGATTATACAAGCAAGACTTTGAGAATGTACATTACATTCCTTCTTCCTGTCACACTATCCACCATACTTATCCTTTCTCTATTCTGCCTCTAAAAATCAGTTTGATGAGACTGCACCTAATTTGAACCTAGTGTGCTTCCAAGAAGAATAGAACTTCATCTGTGATACTGGAAAAATCTCTCTCCATGGAAAAAGCCCCAATGGGAAATGTTTTATTAGCATTTTTCCCAAGGAAAGCTGCCATCTTAGATTGTGTCCCTCCAGGAGAGAAAGATGGCAGTGTGTGCCTGTGTATGGTGATATAACACAATGGTTTGTGACAGCTCATTTTATTCTGGGTCCTTCACATGACAGATAAAATGATTTCTGTAATTATTCTTAGGTATAAGACCCAAAGTCTGTTCTGTTAATGCATGTACTTGGACTGTTTGGCGTAAAATGCATTTAGGCATCTCACTTAAACACCCCTCTGGAAAAAACTCTGGAAATCAGAAGGGACTGAGTCAATGAACTGCAACTGTATTGCTTTCAGGCTCAGGAAAAAGGCAAGTATAACTGCCTGATTTTAATTTCAAATGTTTCGTTTGCAGTGAAATTTCATCTCAAGGCTTACATAATGAGACTTAATTTTCTTGTAGCTAAATTAGCTCTTGTTTTACTTCTAAGTTAAATTAAGATCATTGCCATTTTATGTTAAGGAGTAGGAGAAAATTTAAGCTCATACTTGCTTCAGAACAGAAATGTGCATTGGCCATACCAGTGAGAAAGTACTACTTGTCATTACAAGTCTTCGTCACCACTTCTGATTAGAAATAGATAAATAATATAATTAAACATACTTCTGAGGAAACTGTTGTCTATATAACTATGCCTTATTTTAAAAGAATTCTTCAGTTCATAATTGGATGGTAATGTAGAATACTAAAAAGAAACCTCAAATCTTTAGTTAGTAAACAAAGAAAAAACCCCGTAGTCTCCTAAAGCTTGGGGAGGCTTTGTTTTGTATGTATTTGTTGTGTAGTAATAATGTACACAACATTATGCAGCTTTTATTATCTATTTAGATAAAATTCTGCTTAATTTGATGGAGGTTTTTTTCACTTTTTTGAGCATACCATGTGAATTTTGTCACACATTTTGAAGTTTCCGGCTGGGGTAGTTTGTTCTCCTTCCAGAATTGAAGTCAGTTGGTGTATTCCCAGGATTAGTGAACAGTTGAACCTACCTCAGTGATAGTTTGGGTCTATAGAAAAAACATTTTACAGATTATGTGCTTGAGAGAGGGAATATGTTCCAAAACCATTTGCTAAGTCACCTATCAAAGACACCAGTGCAGCCACTGGCTTTATTTCTCAGGAAAGCAGAGAGAGATGAACATGCATGAGAAGATATTTTTTTGATTGCTTTCTGGGAGAATTATTCTATATCCTACTTTGGCAAAGAATGTAATTTGTCTGGGGTACAGTAGGGGTAGTATGAAAAGGACTGGGAGATATGCATTCCTGATTTAATTTGGTGTAAAATGATGCAGTTCTATCAGAAACAGAACTGTATTAGGAGCTCCAAAAGTATGACTTGAGATGGATGTGATTTGATATGTCTGATTACAGTTAAATCTTGAAAGATTTATTGAAAGAAAAAACTGGGCATTGGGAGGAAGAAATTTTTTTTACTTCTCAATGAACTGTTCATGCAATAGCAAAGAAGTCATTATTTTTGCTCTCTCTTTGCTCAGGCATACCTTGTACTAGCTTGTTCAGAAAGATGGGTGACATTACACATAGTCCATATGCTTGAGACTAAAAGAGTACAGAGGCTTGGAGGTAGCACAGGTGTTGCAGTATTGTGGACCCTTCAGAACAACAAGGTACATTTCACTGCTGCTGTCATGAGGAGGACTCCTGAGAGCCTTAAAAAATGCCTAACTTTGTTAGTTAAATTTGTCTAATAGAAATGTGATTGTTGATGCTGCCTTTGATCTGTTACTGCTTTGTTTCAAAGTGATCACCTTCAAATACTCCACACAGATACACAGGGATTTGCAAAATTCAGATAAAGTGGAGCTTAAATCCATAGTATCTTGTTTTGGTTTGGAAATCAACAGCTTGATGGATGAAATATTTCAAAAACATATCTTGACAAAAAATTACACCCTCTCCAATATTTGGTTAATATTAGAGTGTTTTGCTATTTAAAACCTCCAGATAAGGTAAGTACTTATGCCAGTTCCCAACCTGAACATTGACAGTCCTTAGGCTGTGAGAAGAGCAAGGATATGGTAGCAAAAAAAAAAATTTCTGTGTTCCTTCCCCTATATAATCCTGTGGAGACTCCAATTCCAAAAGGCCTCCATTTGCTGTGGCTGTTGGACAGGAATGGATTCATTATTAATGAATATGACAAATATGACAACTAGGATCCATTATGGCAACTTATTTGAGATGTGTAAACACTTTTTATAACCAGACTAAGACTATTAATTCGTTACACACATAGAACCAGGCAGCCATGGATTAAATAGTATGGTTGGTTTGTTTCTTATTGTGTGAGCCAGATTAGAAATGACTGAGAAAAACTGTGCTGGTTCTTAATTCTCAATAAGGTATATTTTTAACTGCATGCGGATATTAACAACATTTGTTGTTTATAGAATCATAGAATAGTGTCCTGGGTTTAGCAGTAGTAGTCATTTTTTTCTCCTTCTTAGTAGCTGGTGCAGTACTATGTTTTGACTTTCGGCCTGGGAACATAGCTGATAACACCGATGTTTTTAGTTGTCGCTAAGTAACGTTTATTCTGACCAAGGACTTTGTGAGCCTCATGCTCTGCCAGGGAGGAGAGGAGACAGTGAGGAAGCAGGGACAGGACACCTGACCCAAACTGACCAAAGAGGTATTCCATACCATAGCACGTCATGCACAGGATGTAACTGGGAGTTACCCAGAAGGGTGAGTGCTCTGGGGGGTTGGTGGAGGTATTCAGTCAGTGCTCGGTTGGGCAGGGTGGGGTTGAGTTATCTGTCGGTGGTTGGTGAGGTGCTGTATTCTCTTCCCTTGTTATTTCCTTTATCATTATTGGTGGTAGCAGTAGTGATTTGTGTTATACTGTCCTGGGTTGAGCAGTAGCAGTCATTTTTTCTTCTTCATGGTAGCTGGTGCAGCTGCGTTTTGATTTTCAGCTGGGAGCAAAACTGACAAGAGGAATGTTTTTAGTTACTGCTCAAACGTTTTACTCTGAACAAGGACTTTCTGAGTCTCATGCTCTGCCAAGGAGGAGGGGAGGCCGGGAGGAAGCAGGGACAGGACACCTGACCCAAGCTGACCATAGAGGTATTCCATACCATAGCACGTCATGCCCAGGACGTAACTGGGAGTTACCCAGAAGGGCGAGTGCTCTGGGGGAATTGGAGGAGGTTTTCGGTCAGTGTTGAGTGGGTTGGGGTGTCGTGAGTTATCTGTTGTTGGTTGGTGAGGTGCTGTATTCTTTTCCCTTGTTATTTCCTTTATCATTATTATTATTGGTGGCAGCAGCAGTGATCTGTGTTCTACCTTAGTTACTGCACTGTTCTTATCTCATCCTGTGGGAGTTGCATTCTTTTGATTCTCCTCCCCACCTTTCTGGAAGCAGGGGCAGACAAGAAAAGGAGGTTGAGTGAGTGAACAAACTGCGTGGCTGGGTTTAAACCACTACGTATACCTTGGATACCAAACTGTTCTTATCTCAACCCGTGGGAGTTGCATTCTTTTGATTCTCCTCCCCATCCCTCCAGGAGCAGGGGGAGGGCCAGAAAGGGGGGGTTGAGTGAGTGAACAAACTGCGTGGCTGGGTTTAAACCACTACGTATACCTTGGATACCAAACTGTTCTTATCTCAACCCGTGGGAGTTGCATTCTTTTGATTCTCCTCCCCATCCCTCCAGGAGCAGGGGGAGGGCCAGAAAGGGGGGGTTGAGTGAGTGAATGAGCTGTGTGGCTGGGCTTAAACTATGAAAAATAGTTAGGGTTGGAAAGGACCTTAAGATCATCCAGTTCCAACCCCCCTGCCCTAAGCAGGGACACTCCACACTAAACCATGCCAGCCAAGGCTTTGTCCAACCTGGCCTTGAACACTGACAGGGATGGATCACTCACAACTTCCTTGGGCATTATATCTGTGTTATTTTTCTGGCATTCAGTATTCATTGGTTGTATGCTATCAGTCGTGACTATAGATAATCAAGAATTTGATTTTTATAGAAAATTATATTTCCCTCCCCTTTTATTCTATTTTTCACTTATAGCTTCAAACAACATTTCAGTGCAGTTTGCACAGAGAATAATATATCTAGTTTCAGAGAAGAAAATTCCATACAATCCAGAAAGATTTTTCTGTGTAATAGAAGAGGCCACCTGAGTGGAACCATGACTAGGTATCATACAGGAAAGCCATGTCTGTGACACTGGCAACAGTCTGAAAAATCATGGGAAGATAATTTGAAGCAGGTAATGAGAAACAACAAGCTACCTTTATTGTTACCTCCTAACTATTATTTTCCTTCTAATTAAAGATAGTTAAAGTGATTGAATGAGGATTTTTAGTCTTGTTTTTTGTAGACAATGTTTTGTCTGGAGCAACAGACTCTTGGAAAGCTTAGCTGTTCAAAACCTCTTTGAGTTGCTGTATTTGTTGTATCTTAAAGGTTTTCAAGGGGAAGTGATGCTGTCTATCCTGAATCACTTGAGGCTTTACAGCACCTTGGACCTGATCAGTCATACTAAACAATGATTTCATAACTGTTAAAAGACAAAAATTTGCATCATCAGTAGAAGACCCCAGGAGCTTATCAAGGCATCAATACTTTTATTTTCTCCAGCTAATTTAGGCTAAACTTTTACACATGGAAGTAATTAGCTGCAGGATGTGATGCACTGACTTACTTATAAAACTGCTTTCTTTCCCATGTCTGTAATGAAAGCCTTGAAAATCTATTAGTCCATGCCTTATGATACCTTTAACCTGTACCATAACTTTGCCTAATCTAAGATCTGATGTCAAAAGCAGTATCTTCCTTAAATTTGAACCTGGGCGTTCATCAACTCTATCAGTTTTTCTACATGTAATTCTGTGGATATAGGTCCCATTTCCTTCTATCTGTGATTCAGAGATAGGCTCATCTCCTGCAAGTTAAAGCAGCTTAAAAAAAAAACCCAAAAAACAAAAAACCACCAAAAAAAAAAAGAAAAACCCAAACCCCAACTTTTTCAAAACAAATTATTATATTCTTTTCTGCCAATCAGCCTAATAATTATAACTGTTCATTATTAGAACAAATCTGATCAGTGATTTGAACTTGATGATTGAAATCTATATAAATGTTTTCTGGAGGATGTATCTTTTATATTTAAGGAAGAAAAATTCAGTGTTCCTGCATGTGACAGGTGAAAGGTCTAAGATTTGCTGGAATTAGATGTCACTCCCAGTTACTATCAATCCTCATTGCTCACTGTCACATTGCAAAAGAACATAGTTAGGGTTTCTGAATTACAGAGTCTTACTGTACAGCCATACACTGCCATTTTGCACTGGCATTAACATAAGACAATCTTATTGCTGGAAAATCCTGCTTCAGTAGTCAAAGTGGTGGAATCATGTTCTGAATTTAGTTTTGATGCACTGTATGCTTTTTTAAAGATTTGTATGAGTATTTTTGTGTCCAAAATTCATGAATGTATTTACAAAAGGTGAATTGTTTTCTCTTCCTCCAGACTAAAAAAATCATGTAATTTGATTTACACAAAGATAGCAGTCAACAAGCTAGCTGAGTGTCCTGGGTTCAGCAGTTGCAGTCTGAGTTAAAGGCTAAGAACTATACCATGGGGAGTAAACGGAGGTTTTCATACACTGAGTGAAGATTCTGTGGCACATTCCTACAGATAAGTGGAAATTACAAAGTTGCAGTAACTGAGCGTGCCCAGTAGGTCCAAGGAGCTGATCCTGCCCCTCCGCTCTGCTCTCGTGAGACCCCACCTGGAGCATTGTGTGCAGTTCTGGTGTCCTCAACATCAAAAGGACATGGAGCTGTTGGAACAAGTCCAGAGGAGGCCACGAGGATGATCAGGGACTGGAGCATCTCCCATATAAAGACAGGCTGAGAAAGTTGGGGCTGTTCAGCCTGGGGAAGAGAAGGCTGCATGGAGACCTCATAGCAGCCTTGCAGTATCTGAAGGGGGCCTCTAGGGATGCTGGGGAGGGGCTCTTCATTAGGGACTGTAGTGACAGGACAAGGGGTAATGGGTTCAAACTGAAACAGGAGAGGTTTAGGTTGGATCTAAGGAAGAAATTCTTTCCTGTGAGGGTGGTGAGGCACTGGAATGGGTTGGCCAGGGAGGTTGTGAGTGCTCCATCCCTGGCGGTGTTCAAGACCAGGTTGGATGAAGCCTTGGGTGCCATGTTTTAGTGTTAGGTGTCCCTGCTTATGGCAGGAGTGTTGGAACTAGATGATCTTAAGGTCCCTTCCAACCCTAACTATTCTATGATTCTATGAAGTTATTTATCATATTTCGAAAGAACAACTGTGTTTCATTATGTGAATGTTNGATGAAGCCTTGGGTGCCATGTTTTAGTGTTAGGTGTCCCTGCTTATGGCAGGAGTGTTGGAACTAGATGATCTTAAGGTCCCTTCCAACCCTAACTATTCTATGATTCTATGATTCTATGAATAAAGCCTCAAGGAATTAATCTTACAAAAATAGTATAAAAAATGAAATATTTATTACTGTTTCAGTGCTTTAGCTGAGGTAGTCCATTTTAGTGCAGAAAGGGTTTTGTTGTTTGATCAACATTCTTAATTTTACTGTCACTTTGTGAAATATAATGCTGTATATTGTGGTTGTATCATCAAACAATATCTGTAGGTGAAACTATGAAGCACTTTTGCTTACTAAGAAATCTCATTACTTAACAAGCTTGTGTTTGTATATGTCATTGCTGCTGTAATTGCAACTATATACTATTGAGTGGCATTCAAGGCATTGATTTTGTAGGGACATGTCTGTCTTCATCTATTCCAGTCACATGTAGCAAAGGGACAAAGCTTGTTCTTGCTAAAATTAGATCAGTTCTCGCTGGGGACTGTAATGTAGCTTGCAGTGAGGATGCTCTGTGATAAAGCCAATGGCCAAATGGCTGAGAGAAAAGTGCTGCAGACAGAACAGAATTCTTCCCACTGGGGGCTCAGCCTCCCAGTGATAGCTGGTAATGCTACTGCATGTAGGAGATCTAAACACTGCTCCTTTGCTCTTGTGATATGCATATTCACTAGGACTCAAAAAGCAAAACCTGAGCATCTATAAGTGAATGTGAAAATACTGAGCTTTGTTCCTGTGAAGGTACTCCTTTGGGGGGCATTCTGTGCAGAGGAAAAATTAAAAAGGAAGCTAACACTTAGGATCTTTTTTTTTCAAAATTGACTCTATAAACTGCTTTACTGAGGCCTTGTGCCTGTATCCGTTCTGCACAATTAGATAACCTGAAGCTCTAAGAAAGAAACTGATTTTAAGGGGCAAGATTCAGCCTCTATTCAAGGGAAGGAGGAACTTTCACCTGCCATAGAAGACATTCAGCTGACAGAGGTGAATAGTTGATGGAGGGAAAATTTAGAATCATATCACTACGGAAGCAATACATAACTATGGGTAAACTCACAAATTAAATGCATATTGTACAGCGGTTAATGTTGTATTACTGGAGGTTTTTATCTTTGATTCTACTCCTGCACAATATAGAAAATTACTCATCTCTTCCATGTACAAATCTGCTTTGATATAACTCGTAAAACTATTAGACCTGGAGAAACTACTCAATCACATAATTTGAGTTTAAAGTTATTTTAACTGATTTGAATGCTGGCAAACGTTTTCCATATTACTCCATTAGTAAGGAATAGAAGAGTATTTTCAGAATCAGTACTTGTGAAGTAATTTTCTTATTTTCCTAAACATAAAGGAAACACTGAGAACAGAACATTTTGCTCCTCTGCTTTTGTTCATGGATGGTTCATTAAGGAAGTCTGATAGATAAATCACACTTTCTCTTTTGTATGTGTACTTTGATTCTTGCAGAAATAAATATAACTTTCCTGCTAACATGCTGTACAGTGACAGCTCTAAAATTTACAAGTGTGCCTGAGTGTAGAAGGTTGCATAGCCTGAGGCAGGACTATGTTGCTTTGTATTATCTTCTGGGAGCACAGCCAGGAAGAAGCAGTGGGGGCAGGTTTGGGTAAGGGGTATGGAGCAGAAGCGTGCAGATTCTAGTCAGACAGGGCAGGGATGTACCATATTGAGTTCCACAGCTGCTGTTCAGTCATTCACCTCTCTCTTCTTTACATGGAAATCCCTGAGAGCTGGGCAGGAATTTCCTGACAAAGCTGAGCATTGTCTGTTGAGTGTATTGTGGTCATTCATTTAGTCATTGTCTTCATACCACTGCTTCCAACTTCAACTCCAAGCCTAGTACTACCACTCTTCCTTCCATCCCTCCCAGGGGCTCCCTATTGATATGCCCCCCTGCTTAGATACATTCCACCTCTGTCCATACATCTTTACTCAAAGACTATGCTTTTGTAAGTCATGTGTATAGCATGCTGAAGCAGGCTTATTAAAAAAGTGTGTTGGAGGGGCTGCTGTTCCACCTAAACTATTCTATGCAGTTAAACATATATATATATATATATGGACTGAGGAAAAATCACCTTGGGTCAGATTTCTGTGCAGGCTAAAATGCAGCAGCTAACTAGGCCTAATTTGTATAGTGGAATAAAGGGAAATGCATTCATCTGAAAATTATTTGGTGTGCCTGATAACAGATTTTATAGATGATAAAATATCTTAAGAATCTCTTGATTGCACAGAAAGAACACTAAATCCAGTGAGATTTCCCTACTTAAATAATTCTGAAATAATATGCTTGTGGGTAGCAAGAAAAATAAATCAATATTGTGATATGCCTACGTAAAACTTTCAGACAAGTCCAATATATGCTAGCTAACTCCCTAGAGCTATTGTTGAAACACGGGCTGAGGAGAAGAAATGCTTAAGACTAATTTTCTGTATAGTATTTTCAAGGAATAGGTTTGTCACATTAAAGGGAAAATAAACAAAACAGCAGAATAAATGTCCTTACTTATTTGACTGATTTTTTTTTATTTTTTTCTGTTGAATGCCAATACATGCTATTTGTTCCATAGGATTTCCTGGTTTTCACAGGATTTAAATCTGATAAAACAGTCTACTGCCCCTGCATGACTTAATTTCAGGTCTTCACTGAGAGCACTGGACGCCTTAGTAAACATTACTTGTGTCCGCATTACTATGCATAACATTAGGGCTGTATTGTGCCAAATTGATATATCTGAAGCACAAATGAGAATGCTCTGTCAATAAACAGTACAAAGGAGGAGAGATATCTAGGGCAAGCTATAAATACCACAGGATAATCCCCTTAAGAGGAAGGCCCATTTCCATTTTCTGGTGAGCATTTTCAAGCTGAGGGTAATGATGGCTGGAAATGACTGTTTCTTAATTCTCCATGAATTAAAACTCAGGCTTGAAGCTGCAAAAGACTTTACAGCATAGTAGGTCTTGTTCCTCAGTAGTTGTAGTGGTCTACAGAGGGCTTGTCAGTAACAATTATATGTGTATATATATATATATATACACACACATTTGGTATACCCGTCTTGTTTTTATACTTGTGTGTATACCATGCATGCTATACAAATGTATAACTCTGGAGTCCTCATTACATGAAAGACAAGGACCTGTTGGAGAGTGGCCAGAAAAGGGCCACAGTAATGATCAGAGAGAGGGAAAATCTCTCCTAAGAAGAAAGGCTCTCTCAGCTGGGGTCGTTGAGCCTGGAGAAGAGAGGGCTCTGGCAAGGCCTCATTGAAGCCCTTCAGTTCTTAAAAAGGGCCTATAAGAAAGATAGGTAGAGACTTCTCAGCAGAGCCTGTTGCAATAAGATGAAGGGTGATGACTTTAAACTGACAGAGGAAGATTCAGGCTGGACATGAGGAAAAAAATGCTTTACAATGAGGGTGGTAAACCACTGGTGCAGGATGCACGGAAGAGGTGGAAGCTGGAGACATTCAAGGAGAGGCTGGATGTGGTTCTGGGAGACCTCTCTAGGTGAAGACATCCTAGCTCATTGCAGGGTGGTGGACTAGATGAGCTTTGGATGTCCCTTCTAACTCAAACCATTCTGTGATTCTGGATACTTAGTATATGCATGTGTATTTATATTATAGGTATGTAATGATATGTGTGTACAGTTATATAGGCATATATATACATGTGTGTGAGAGAGAAGTCAAGATGTTTTTTAAGCTCTGTGGAAGAAATATAAGCTAGTGCTATTGTTTCCAATAAGTGTCCTTTGGGAAGTATTGTTAAGCATTATTGTTGATGAGTAATAACCTTTTCAATGTTTGCTCTTCAAGCAAAGGCATAACACTTGTTAAAATTATTAAATTCTTTCTCTCTTCCTTATTTTCTCCCTGATGCTCTGTTGTCTCATCCAGATAGCTTTGAACTGGTACTTTCTAAATGCATTCTCACTGTCAGCTCAGAGGTTTTGTATTTTTCTGGCAATGATGCCTAAAATGAACCAAGCACCTTGTGACTGAGCATGCTGCCAGCATAACATCTGGATGTGATTGTTTGCAACTAAGAAGCCTTATGAAACATAGGTATGAAATGGTTAGACAGCATTTTTGATTCAAAAATATTTGTTAGATGTTCTGAGTTTATGCACATGATGAAGGATGACTGAATTATTTTAAAATGTAAACTATAATTCTTAAGCATATAGTTTGAGTATTATGTCATAACCTTGAGCTGTTATATTTTTGTGTCTTCAAGATTTATGTTTTGTTTACGCTGAAGCTTAGAGAATAAGGGCAGAGGACTAATACCTGTGCTGGCTTCTTAGACCATAATAAGTATGGTATGATATCAGTATCATGTCATATACCCTGCTCCTTTTCACACATCTAGATCATTGTTGAATTCATTGCAGGGATTAATTTGTACTTGTATTTTAATGTCGCATATATTGCTGTATTTCAAGTTGTATTCTTTTACTGTGGCTAATTTAATTATGCCAAAATAAGGTGACGTTTCTGAGATATATCTGACCTACTGCTATTTTTCCCTCCTTTTCTGCCTGTCCTGGGTTCAGCAGTTGCAGTCAGTTTTTCTTCTCTTTAGTAGCTGTGTTTTGACTTAACCCGGGAACAAGGCTGATAAGGCCGATGGTTTTGGTTGTTGCTGAGTGATGTTTGCCCTGACCAAGGACTTTGTGAGTCTCATGCTCTGCTGGGGAGGAGGGGAAGCCGGGAGGAAGGAGGGACAGGACTGTACTGACAGGACCAAACTGACCAAAGAGGTATTCCATACCATAGCACGTCATGGCCAGGAGGTAACTGGGGGTGATGCGGAAGGCCTAGCTCTCTCGGGGTGGTTGGAAGAGGTGGTCGGTCAGCACTCGGTTGGTGGGGTGTCGTGAGTTATCTGTTGTGGTTGATGGGATGCTGTATTCTTTTCCTGTATCATTATTATTATTGGTGGTAGCAGCAGTGATTTGTGTTATACCTTAGTTACTAAACTGTTCTTATCTCAACCATGTGGAAGTTGCATTCTTTTGATTCTCCCCCCATCTCTCTGGAAGCAGGGGAGGGCAAGAAGGGGGGGTTGAGTGAGTGAACGAGCTGCCTAGCTGGGTTTAAACCTTGACACCGCCTCACATGGAAGGAAAATATTAACATATACAAAAAAAAACAGTAACATATACAAAAACCAGTAAAAACTCCAGTTTTTTGGGATATCCCACTGCATGCTTATCTGTACCTGAGTCCATAATTATCTCTGATATGAAGGCACTAACTCACTCATGTCAAACCATACTGGTTTTGTTTCAGGTTTTCTGATTCTAAATCAGTGAAGTGCTTTAAAATACTTACCTTCAAAGATGAACAGTAGATTTCCTTTTTTGAAAATGGTTGGTTGGCTGTCTCATTAAGTAGAAAATACTCTGCTCATCATTAACACCATAAACAAAGATACTGCCCTTCCTTATTAGATGTTATTCTTTGTTAGTTCTTAGAGAGCTTGCTGTATCAGGGGGTTGGGGGGTGTGTGCTGGTATGTGGAAACTTGTGGCATGTAATTTGCCTTCACATAGTGTTCACACCTAGATAAATGAAAGACAGTGTTTGCTTTGAGGAATGGAAACAAGGTGTTCTAGGAAAAAAAATAAAATTACAGCTTATAAAGTCACTGTGATATATTGAATTAACGCATTAAACTGAGCACATTAATAATTAAAACCAAAACCAAATATTTCTACTTGATATTTAAAATTCATGTCTGAGAGAGGTGTTTTCTGAGAGAGGTGGTTTTGTGTTATTTTTTTTCCCCCTACATTCTGAGGTAGTTTCATTTCAGGCTGCATTATCCTCTGAAATCTGATTTACTATTAATAGAGATGGGAGAGCTAGTATACGGCAAGTAGAATTGTCATTCAAGGCAGGCAGTTCTGCATCCTTATCGTAAATATGCTTGAAATGACAATAGAGAATGTGCAGGAGGAATTTAACAGCGTTTCGTAGTGAATACTTAGTGACCTTGGTCTTAAAGTTCAAGAAGCCTTCTGAGTTTGCATTTATCCTAGTTCTCAAGCACACTTAAGGATACCTGGAGATAAAAAAGTCACAAATCCTTAAGACTATATGAATATAAAGTAAAAAAAAAAAGAGAAAGGAGATCATTTGTAATGCAGTGTCAGCATTTCTGATTTTAAAATATAATAATGTATGCATTTTATGTCTATCCAAAGTGGCAAATTCTAAGATAAAGTATTAGCAAAACTTCACCAGTGTCTGTGTGATGTCATGCAGATTTATTAGACTCTTGCCTATTCAATGAAGTCCAAATCTAGGATTTTTTTCTATTTTCTTCTTTATTACACTTAAACCATCATGAAACCACATAATACTTAATCACATTTTGTTACTAGATGCCCAGTCTGCCCCTCTTCTTCAAATACACAGAGAGTTAGAATATGGTCTAGGGACAGAGGGGCACCCTCAAACTGAGGAATTAATCACAATACGTATAAATGTACACATTTATATACTAAGCACACTGGAAAAGAGGAAGGGGAATTTCTAGGAAGAAAATTCAACCTGTGCATTTCCAGGGCTGTACATTGAGCAGCACTGAAAAGAGTTACAGCTGAAATGTAGTTGAGGTATTTTGCTGCAGAAACTCATTCAGAAGGCAATTGCCAAGGAATAAGCCTGAAAGCCTTGCTTTGAATTCCTGAAAGATGCCTACAGTTTCAACAGCAGGATACCAGTTCCAAAGCCTGCAATTACAGGTTTTCCTGGCTCTTCAAACTACCCAATACCTAATCTCACATCGCAGTGCAGGTGCCTATACTGATTTCCAGGTGCCCTCACACCAGGAGCAGCCCCTCAGTGTGCATCTGCAGGTCACTTTCTAAATGTTAAAGTCTTTGTTGATAGAGATAAAATATCACTTGATCCCCTAGATAACCTGAACTTTGTCCCAGGGAAACTAAACATGGCTATCCTTTTGTGAAATGGTCATTATGATATTAGTAATGACTTGTGATATGAGAGGCCCAGGTTCATTTTTCAGTTTTGAGCAAAGATGTTCATTTTCCTGGCATGACCTAGCCATCATAATGGGATAGAACGAAAGCAGCAAGGGAGAGGGTGAGGAATCTTTCATGCTGTTGAAATTGTTCTTCAAATAGTGGTACATATGTACAACAAAAAAAATTAAAAGCCAGTTTTTCAGTGAAGAAGGAAAAAAAAAAAAACCTTTTTAACACAGGAAACCACCATTTTCAGGAATGCTTCTAAGCATGTATAATCCTTTCATATCCTTTGGAACAGCATTATGAAAAGGAATTCAAACCAGGAACAGCTTCTGAAAATTGGTTGAAGCTCAGCATATATGTACAAAGCTGCTGAGCAGTGCTACTGAAACTGAGTTACATTTTGGTATTCAAATCTTTGGAGACCTGTATAGGGAAACTGATGTTTCTTTCAAATATGAGTACCTTCAACGTTCAATGAAACTTTAGTAGATATTTCAGGATAATTTAGGAGGTGAGCTTCCAGTTTTAACATAAATATTTCTGCCAATGCTTTTCTTGAGCTCTTCCCCTCAGGTGTTTTGGGCTCTTTTCAGGTAGCTTCTTCTCATATCGTGCACGTTTATAACCTCCTGTGACTGTTGTTTTGAAGATTACTCCCCCCAGAAAAGTTAAGAAATAGTGATAGTAACAGCAGTGCCAGTAAGGACACTGACATCCACACTGCTCCGAAAAGTATTGTCAAGCAGTGTGATCACTGGCTAGTGTCAGAGATACTATGGTCCTAATAGTCACAGTCAGTGCGTGTCTGGGGAATGCAGAGTTAGTGTTCCTCACTATTAGCCCTTCAGCGCATCAGAAGTCTGTAGGGAATGAGGCTGAAAAAGTCACAGCTTCATTTCTCACTAGTTTAATGAAGCGAGTCGCAGACTTTGAAAGAGACCACTTGGATCATTTCTTGGCAGGAGCTGTTCCTCATTAGGATGTCTTGTGGTGATTAAACAAAGCCTGTCCAGGATTGGAAAGAAATCAACTTTTAAATGTGTTTAGAACAGAACAGAGAAGATCTTTTTATTATTATTATTCAAAAAAGAGAAAGGAAATTAAAAAAAAAAAAGGGAGGGGAAGGGAGGAGTCTGGTAAAGTTACACAGGGTGGGATAAAACAAGATCCAGATAAAAGCTTTGCTTGTATTAGGTCCAGATTAGCTTCTATTATGTGGGAGATTCTAGTTAGATCAAATCGAAGGTTTCTCTGTAGGGATGCAAAACTGCTAGCACCAGATTTATAACATGAATGCTCACAAAAACACTATGAACGGTTCCTTTTCCACTGTGTTTCTCCACCACTTAGGGAAGAAAAGGGGAATCCTGAAGTAAAGTAATTCTAAAAAGCTTTTGCAAATAATTTCCAGTGTTTATCTAAAATTTAATGGGTTGCTGTCCTGGGTTCAACTATAACAGTTGGTTTTCTCCTTAGTAGCTGGTGCAGTCCACAGGCTGACTGGCTACCAAAGCATACAAAAGTCATACAGGAATTCAGTCATCAGTGTATTCCTGTATTCCTCTTGCCTAAGGGCACCTACCTTCTTCATCTACACATTGTTAAAAATAAAAGGGTGTGTTGAATGTACCTGTAGCTCTTAGTGATATTGCCTTCTAAAAGGCATTTTTAAAGCATTTTTCATTAATTATATGACTATTTTGATCATTGTTTCTTTCTTTTTCAATTGAGATTGTTCTGTTTTCTAAAGGGAGATTTATTAAGAAATATAAAGCATTTCAATGGAGGACAATACTGGGGCCAAGAAAGAAGAATTGAAGATTCTGTATAGTGACCTTTTAGACTACTTTTCCACTGCAAACAATTCCCAACAAAGTAAAGACATTTAAGTAGGGTAAATTTATCTTATTATTTTGGTTGCTCTTTCTCAGAAGGTGTCATTTAACTGATCTGATCTGTTTGATTTCATATAAAAAGTATCAAAAATATCAAAACAAGAATGGCATCATGTGTTTCTCTAAAAAGGATATAATAGAAAACAGGCAGAGGTATCTCATCTTAAAAGAAATAGATTGCATGCTATTTTTCTGGGTGTAATTTTCTAAACCTGCTATATCTTTAGTTATTGATTCATCCAAAGAACAGTGGAATATCTCAGTTGCTCTGTAAACCCTTCACAAGAAAGCAAATGTCTGAGTCAGAGGTAATTGTTTTCTGACTTATGATTCTATGAATCATAGAACAGTTAGGGTTGGAAAGGACCTCAAGACCATCTAGTTCCAATCCCCCTGCCACACACAGGGACACCTCACACTAAACCGTGCCACCCAAGGCTTCGTCCAACCTGGCCTTGAACACTGCCAGGGATGGAGCACTCACAACTTCCTTGGCCAACCCATTCCAGTGCTTCACCACCCTCACAGGAAAGAACTATTTAGATCCAACCTAAACCTCCCCTGTTTAAGTTTGAATCCGTTACCCCTTGTCCTGTCACTACAGTCCCTAATGAAGAGTCCCTCCCCAGCATCCCTAGAGGCCCCCTTCAGATACTGCAAGGCTGCTATGAGGTCTCCATGCAGCTTTCTCTTGCCCAGGCTGAACAGCCCCAACTTTCCCAGCCTGTCTTCATATGGGAGATGCTCCAGTCCCTGATCATCCTCGTGGCCTCCTCTGGACTTGTTCCAACAGCTCCATGTCCTTTTGATGTTGAGGACACCAGAACTGCACACAATGCTCCAGGTGAGGTCTCCTGAGAGCAGAGCAGAGGGGCAGGATCAGCTCCTTGGCCCTGCTGGTCACGCTCCTTTGGATGCAGCCCAGGATACAGTTGCTTTCTGGGCTGCAAGCGCACACTGCAGTCGGCTCATGTTCATGTTCTCATCGACCACCACCCCCAAGTCCTTCTCCGCAGGGCTGCTCTCAAGGGTTTTTCTGGGCTCCCAGGTACTCTCTCTCTGAAAATCAAACGCATTTACGTATGTATCTGTCATGATTTTAACTCAGCCACACAGTCTCTCTCTCATTCCTCCCTTTCCTTCCCCCCACTGCCAAACAGATGGGGAGTAGAATCGAAAGAATGTAACTCCTACAGGTTGAGACAAGAACAGTTTAGTAACTAAGGTAGAACACAAAGCCACTACTGCTACCACCAATAATAATGATAAGGGAAATAACAAGGGAAGAAAATACAACCGCTCACCACCTGTCGACTAATAATACCCAGCCCAACCTGAGCAGTGATCTAGCCCTTCTGGGTAACTGCCCCTAGTTTCTGTAACTGGCCATCATGTTCTATGGTATGGAATATCCCTTTGGCTAGTTTGGGTCAGGTGTCCTGTCTTGGCTTCCTCCCGGCTTCCCCTCCTCCCTGGCAGAGCATGAGACTCACAAAGTCCTTGATCAGACTAAATATTCGAGCAGTAACTAAAAACATTGGTGTTATCCGTACTGTTCCCAGGCCAAAAGTCAAACCACAGTGCTGCACCATGTACTAAGAAGGAGAAAAAAAGACTGCTGCTGCTGAACCCGGGACAGTATCCACCATTCCATACCATTCACATCATGCTCAGATCCCACATTTTCAATATCAGTGTGGTTTAAGCCCAGCCACACATCTCATTCACTCACTCAACCCCCCTTTCTGGCCCTCCCCCTACTCCTGGAGGGATGGGGAGGAGAATCAAAAGAATGCAACTCCCACAGGTTGAGATAAGAGCAGCTTAGTAACTAAGGACAGTATAACACAAATCACTACTGCTACCACCAATAATAATAATGATAAAGGAAATAACAAGGGAAGAGAATACAGCATCTCACCAACCTCCAACAGATAACTCACAAGACCCCAACCCAACCTAGTGCCGATCAAATACCTCCTCCAACCTCCCCAGAGCCCTAGCCCTTCTGGGTAACTCTCAGTTACATCCTGGCCATGATGTGCTATGGTATGGAATACCTCTTTGGTCAGTTTGGGTCAGGTGTCCTGTCCCTGCTTCCTCCCAGCCTCCCCTCCTCCTTGGCAGAGCATGAGACTCAGAAAGTCCTTGGTCAGAGTAAAACATTTGAGCAGTAACTAAAAACATCCCTGTTATCAGTTTTGTTCCCAACTGAAAATCAAAACACAGCTGCACCAGCTACTATGAAGAAGAAAAAATGACTGCTACTGCTAAACCCAGGACAAATATACCATCACTCTTATCTCAGTGCACTCTTAGTGCATGGACAAATCTCTATAAAGCTGCTGAGTCCATCTGGCCCATGATGTCAGTCTCAATCTCTTGTAACAGTCTCTCAGAGCAGGAGAGGCTGTGTGCAGTGTTCACATTCGTGACTAACCTGTGCAACAGTGTCCATTGCTAAGTCCACCCCTCTATCATGAGTCCATCTGTATGTTGCATCTCTGCTCTGATAGCCTGAAGTGTAATGGGCCCACCAGGCTCAAAATAATTCACCCTCCCCTTCAGCAGGTTCTGCAGCCTGTTGCTGGGGACTCCATACAGCTGCATTCCATCTCTGACGCTTCCAAAGCACTGAAGGGGCCCAGTGGACTAGATACTGGCCCATACTGTCCCGCAGACCCTGCCACTCATGACTGTCCAGCCTTGGGGAAAACCTCTTGGTCCTCCTATATCATTGCATAACCCTAGACAAGACCCAAACCTGACTCTGCTTAACTCTTGAGATCAGACAAAATGATCATGGGTAGAACACTCTGTGTGTGTGCCACCATGCTGATCCCCATCACAATCAGCAGGCAGGTCCCAAGGGTACCCAAAGGCCATTCAAAACCTTCAGAACTCTCAAATGATGCAGCTGTACTTGTCACTGGGGCAGCTGTAGCTGCTGTGCTTGCCGGCTCTGCCACCACCAGCTTCCCTTTTCCCGAGTCCAGACCTTCCTCCTCTGCCTTGCTGGGAAATGCTGCATAGTCTCCTGCATCCTCCACTCAGGACAACTGAGTGTCTGAGGCTGGACCCCCAAAGGTGGCATCTTGCTCTCCACATCCTCCTGGGGCTCAGGCTCATGGGGCTCGGTGGGCGGCTGCCAGGGGATGTTCTCGGCTGCCGCGGGGCTTGGCCGCCTCCTCCTGCTGCTCAGCAGCCACCTCCTTCCCCTCCTTGACCACCCTGAACTCCTCCACTGGCAGTCCCCCTCTCCCAGCCTCCTGGTTGCCAGGGCTGCTCTCCTGGGCCGGTTCTAAACACCAGCGGCTCCTGGAGCTGTTACACCTTAGCTCCCCTCAGCTTCATGAAGACAGAGGCAAGGATGAAGGCCAAGGATGGTGAAAAGCAGTGGGACAGCCAAGTACAAGTCCACGGCCACGTCCATCCCGCCCTGCTGCATGTATGGAGACCGCCCACATTACAAGTCATTGTCATAAAGTACAATGAAACAAGAACATTAGCCCAAGCCCCTCATCTGATAAACACTAACACAGCAAATACTGGCTGTAAGTAAGGTACGACATGCTGAAACTGTGAGATCAGGAGCAACAACTTCTAGAGCCAATAAATCAGCATTGTGACGAGTGACTATTAATCCAAAACAATGAATGATTTTCACAGATATGGTAAGACACACTCTGGTCAGATCTGTCATTACCTCAACCCTTTGTGCCCCACGTTGGGCACCAAAAGAACTGTCGTGATTTAAGCTCAGCCTTAAAACATGCAGTCGCTCTCTTGCTCCCCCACTTTCCTTCTCCTGATCATGGAGGATGGGGGGGAGAATGGAAAGAATGTAACTCCCACAGGTTGAGAAATGGACAGTGGCATTGAGTGCACCCTCAGCAAGTTTGACAATGACACCAAGCTGTGTGGTTGGGTGGATCCGCTGGAGGGAAGGAATGCCATCCAGAGGGACCTTGACACGCTTGTGAGGTGGGCTGATGCCAACCTCATGGAGTTCAACCATGCCAAGTGCAAGGTCCTACACCTGGGTCAGAGCAATCCCAGGCACAGCTACAGGTTGGCCAAAGAGGAGATTGAGAGCAGCCCTGTGGAGAAGGACTTGGGGGTGGTGGTCGATGAGAACATGAACATGAGCCGGCTGCAGTGTGCGCTTGCAGCCCAGAAAGCAACCGTATCCTGGGCTGCATCCAAAGGAGCGTGACCAGCAGGGCCAAGGAGGTGATCCTGCCCTTCCGCTCTGCTCTCGTGAGACCTCACCTGGAGCATTGTGTGCAGTTCTGGTGTCCTCAACATCAAAAGGACATGGAGCTGTTGGAACAAGTCCAGAGGAGGCCACGAGGATGATCAGGGACTGGAGCATCTCCCATACGAAGACAGACTGAGAGAGTTGGGGCTGTTCATCCTGGGGAAGAGAAAGCTGCATGGAGACCTCATAGCAGCCTTGCAGTATCTGAAGGGGGCCTCTAGGGATGCTGGGGAGGGACTCTTCATTAGGGACTGTAGTGACAGGACAAGGGGTAACGGGTTCAAACTGAAACAGGGGAAGTTTATGTTAATTTATAAGTAAGAAGTTCTTTCCTGTGAGGGTGCTGAGGCACTGGAATGTGTTTCCCAAGGAAGTTGTGAATGCTCCATCCCTTGGCAGTGTTCAAGGACAAGTTAGATGAAGCCTTGGGTGGCACGGTTTAGTGTGAGGTGTCCCCGTGTGTGGCAGGGGGGTTGGAACTGGATGATCTTAAGGCCCTTTTCCAACACTAACTATTCTTTGATTCTATGACTCTGTAAGAACCATTTAGTAACTAAGGTATAACACTATAATAATGATAAGGGAAATAACAAGGGAAGAGCTCTTCCCAGGCTGAAAGTCAAAAACACAGTGCTACACCAGCTACTAAGAAGGAGAAAAAAAATGACTGCTGCTGATGGACCCAGGACAGTACATATTTTTTTCTTTTAAATTTGGGGATGGTAGGAAACAAGCCAATGAAATTCACATTTCCTGAGTATGTCAGTCATCATTTTGTATCTGAATCCTGTCTCATAATACAGTGCTGAAATGTATTCCATAAGATGAAACAGTCCATCAGCAGCTGTGCTGCTTCTGTTCCTATCAGAGATGATTTTGATTTGCAAAAGAGGCTCAAATTATTTTGACTGATGTTTCCAAGCTGTCAATGCACAGTAAGCTCAAATGGAGCATTATCAACTCTTGCAAGATCTGCCACAGGCTGGGAGTCACTCCCTGGCCCCATGCTCCCTTCATGTGCCTCATGCTCCCCTGAGGGAAGGTGCTGGTGTGTGTGTGCGTGTCTGCATGGTGCCACTGGTGCTTGAGGTGAGTAGGGGATGACGTGGTGTTATTAGCTTTCTGAGAGAAGAAAAATTGTTTTGTTGGGTCCAGAGAAGGGCAATGGAGCTGGTGCAGGGCCTGGAGCCCAAGTGTGATGGGGAAGGGCTGAGGGACCTGGAGGGTTCAGTGTGGAGAAGAAAAGGCTCAGGGGGGACCTGATGGCTCCCTACAGCTGCCTGAGAGGAGGATGGAGCCAGGAGGGGCTGGGTTCTGCTCCCAAGGAACAAGGGATGGGACAAGAGGGACCGGGCTCAAGCTGCCCCAGGGCAGGTTTAGATGGAGCTGAGGAACAATTCCTGCCCCACAGGGTGCTCAGGCATTGGAAGAGGCTGCCCAGGGCAGGGCTGCAGGCACCATCCCTGCAAGTGCTCACACATCGTGGAGACGAGGCCTCAGTGCCATGGGGCAGTGGTGGCCTTGACAGGGCTGGGAATGGTTGGACTGGATGATCTTGAAGGTCTTTTCCAATCTAGTTGATTCTGTGATTCTATGATCTGTCTCAGACATCATTTTTCCACTAACATATCTCTTGCCCTGCCTTTCCAAACTGCTGAAGGGCCATCCATGCCGTCAGTAGGTGATGTGGCTGCCACATCAACAGCCCCAAATATACCCACACTGAAATCTAATTAATGCTGAAGAGCTCTGTTGTATTTTTATCATTACAGATTAAAGCCAGAGGAAACAAAAAAAAAAAAAACAAACCCAAAACAAAACCATCTAGGAGAAAGAAAACTTCAATGTTAGAGAGCAGGAGGGCACAGCTCTCCTCTGGCATTAACACCATTTTGGTAAGTGGCACAGCAGACACCAGGAAAGCTGAAAGAGTCCATCAACTCTGTTCTGTAGCATTGAGTGCTGAATGTACTTTCTAGCATGTGATGCACTTTACTGCTAATAAGAAAAATTTTAGTGAATTGGAAGTTATGGTTATAGTCTTATCTGTGAGTTGGATATGTTCAACGGATAGAAAGGTGGTTGTGTGAGGTTTATTTGATGAAGTTTTAGGAATGTGGAGCATTTCAGTAACAAGTCATAAAAGCATAAAATCAGCTTTTTCCTCTTTTCCAGTTGTAAGCTTTGAGAACATAAGCCATTGTTTTTATTCTGGTTTAATAATAAAAAAAGTTGCTGATCCATGGCTTATGGCCCTTATAATAAATACTCCATCCCTGGCGGTGTTCAAGGCCAGGTTGGATGGAGTCTTAGGTGATATGGTCTAGTGTGTGGTGTCCCTGTCTATGGCAGGGGGATTGGAACTAGATGATCTTAAGGTCTTTTCCAACCCAAACCATTCTATGATTCTATGATCTCTATCCTAGTACAGTAGAGGGGTGCTAAGTGATTCCTTGATAATAAACAGATTACCTGTCAAGGTTTGGTGGGTTTTTTTTCATTGGTTGGTTTGGGTTTTTTTTTCTTGGTTTTTTGTTTTTTTTTTTTTTTTTTTTTTTTTTTTTTTTTTTTTTTTTTTTTTTTTTTTTTTTTTTTTTTTTTTTTTTTTTTTTTTTTTTTTTTT
>NDXB01000013.1:33906-59349 GCA_002631895.1 Agapornis roseicollis
TTTTTTTTTTGTTTGTTTGTTTTTTGTTTTGTTTTACTTTGTTTTTTAATAGCTATTTTGGTTGGTTGGTTTTGTTTGTTTTTTTAATAACTGTTAAGAAACATACAGGCTCAAAGAAAAGCTTTTTCTAACTAATCCTCCCCCATGACCCAGTTGAAATAGAACTGTTTGAAGTGCTTAGTGCAGTGGTACTTTATCTTTGTTCATTTTCCACCTCCTAATATGTGGTAGGCTTATGCCAAATGAATCTTTATATCTGCTCCTAGTAGTATAAACTAGACAATTCAATTTTAGTTTTGTCAGTCTCTTGTGTAACCTCAAACATTTGTTTCACAATTTTGAAGTCCTTATTTTTCTCTGTGACATTCAAGAGCAAAAGATAGGTCTTTACATGCTCCAGTGCACAGCTTTTAGGTTTATCTTCATACTTTTGATGAACAGTTGCTATTTTTTATTGATTCATACTACATTTCTGCCTTTAAGTATACAGCATATATGGAACTGGAACACTTTGTCCTCTAAAATAGGAAGTTTAACCTTTGAAGTTATTTTTCCAGTCCATTTACAGAAGTAGATTTTTTCATATATATATATGCATATATATATATAAGTATATTCTTTACATTTTTTGTGAAAATGAAACAGGTGGTGCCACACTTTATTTAGTAGAGAAATGAGCTGTCACTGAAGAATAGTGGTTTTCTGGCTGACTGTGATGCAGAAGTAAAATTGAAATAGCCAGTCTATCTTTCAGTTAATAGAAGTTAATCCTAGTTAAGTTAACTTATTCTCATCAAAACATCTAAATACTGGTATCGATACCAGTCATTCTAGTTTCTGTAACTGGGTATATGCTTCACGTCCTGACATTGAATGACTGTACCAGCATCTAGAAAAACACAAACTAAGCAGCAGAACTGCTGGAATGTCTCTTTCAAGTGGTGAGGAGGACAGAGTTCCTGTTTCCTTTTGGAAAACAGAAATAGGATTCTAAAAGGATTCTATTTCTTTAGCCATTTTGCTGCGAGCCACGGCATTTAAAGGGTTTTTTTTTTTTATTTGGTACTATGTCACCACTGGTTTGTTCTATAAAAAAGACCATTCTTTTAAATGACTGAATGCAAAACCCATCCCTTTTGCTTTTCTATATACTGACCTCTGCATATTCCTGGCGTTTTTTTGTTGTTCAGAGTACTTGGAAGAAAGCATCGAATAAGCATTTCTTGTTTCCTTTTCAAAATCTGAGCCTTAATGGCTCTAATTTATTTGCAATTGGATGCCGTAAATCAAAGAAATTTCCAAGCAGAAGTCTATGACAATGTAGTTTATTCTTTCTTCTTGTTCTCTGCACTGATAAAGCAAAATAATACATCCTTCTTGGCCTCAATTGCCGGTCTCCTTTTATTGCAATAAGTCACTCTTGTTTACCCTAGGTTCACCTCCTTCGCTTTCTGGTTTGTCTCTTCTAATGTTCATTCTCAGGTGTGAATAAAAAAAAATAAAATAAATCGAAGTAAAGATGGAGTGAGATACTGTAACTATATGATGATTCTTAATTGCTGTTTTTATTATGTTAATAGTAATAGTTCGTGTCAAATCACATAATACATAGATAACTTCATCCTCACTGTTAATATGGTGACCTTTTTATTCTGCGTGTCATTTTGGACAATTGACAATACTTATTTCTGTTAAAATTGAATTATAAAAAATACAGTAATTCTATTGTACTTCTATGCATGTGCTTAATTCCACTGAAACAATGACACCAGATACAAGTTGTTTGTTTTGTTGGTGTTCTTTGGGGGTTTCTTTGATGGAATTAAAGGCAAAATTAATATTCATCTCTATTAAACTTTCAAATAGACAAGTTGTCATAGAACTGCTACATTTATAAAATAGAAGTAAGTGTACATCTATTTTTATAAATGGTTGGTAGTAATTTTTATACTAAAATGCACACTGATTTGGTGGGAAACTCAGTCTTTCACTGTTACAGGAGCACTAGGAGTCTGTCATATATGTAACAAACATGGGGGAAATAACTATATTTATGTAGCTAACATAGGAGAAACCTGCAGGGTTGTATGAAACTGTTAAGTATGTGGAGACCAAAAAGTTATTTAGTTCCACTGGTAAGTCTGATGTGGGGCCTTGGACTATGCCTAGCCCTGTATGTGTGCAATAGAAATAGAAAAATCACCAAATAATAGTGCTATTCATCATGACATTCTCATTTGTCTGCCTGTCTCTTCATTCTCTGGATCTCCCATATTTACCCCCCCTTGCCCTACCAGGCTTTATTGCTTATATTGTTCCATAGGTACATCAAATATTAAAGGTATAGACTGAGATAAATAAAAATCTATGCTGTTTTTCTTAATGGCTTGCTATCAAAGCCAAGAAATAAGTAAAGAATACTATTTTGATAACCTTGCTAACATCATTTGATGAAGCTTATGTGTGTACCAGGAACTTGACATGTGAGATTGCTGTATTTGAAGTGAAGAATTTTTTATTTGGGCAGGCAAAAGCCAATTTTAACTCCAGATAAACCAAGGAAAACCTCTACTTTGGAGAAATAGAAAAAGCATGAACACTTAAGAGCTCATCCCAGGTTATTGCAAGCACTTTAAACACCAAGTGAATGTTATGGAAGTCATGCTAACTTTCCACATCATCTGATTAGACACATAGGTTTATTCAGACCACAGGGAACAAACTGAGAAATTAAGAGGACAAATTAAAAAGAGTTGATAGTTCTTTAATGAAAGTAGCATGCTTAGATCGAAGTAAAAACCAAAAATGCAAGTTAGAAAGCTAAACCATGCATTAAAAAAGTCAATATTTCTCAGAATTGACTTTATCATAGTAATTTAGAAAAGAGCCTTAGTCTGTGGCTCCATGTTCATCAGTGAATCTGTGTGCAGCCATTAGGTAGCAGCACAGGCTTGCATCTCTTCAAAATAAGAGCACTTTGGTCAGTTTAGCTCTTCTGCTGGCCAGCTGAGGGGTTTAGCTAAGTAAGATACTGGTAGTCTTCTGCTTAAAAGTGATCCCTGGAAAGGAGAATTAGGTAAAGGGGTCAGCAGAAAAGGTTATGAACAGTCAGCAGCCTCAGGCATGACCTAGAATTTCTCCTTGTCTATTTTTTCTGTTACACTGGTGGTATGATGCATACAACAAAACAAATTAACAGTGTTTGTATGATAATAAAGATAACAAGATGGATCTTTTCTGGAAAACTAGCTGTGCCTTTCTTTCCTGGATTACAGGGGAAAGTTGCATATTTTCTCATGACAGTGCCTATGGGTGTGTTTGTGTACACTGGGCATGGTATAACATATAGGCATTACATATATTAACTAATACTTTTACATATGTTCATGCTATCAAAAATGGTGCATTTTTGTCATTACAACTAACCGCTATTCTGCATTAAGTGCTGTACTCTTTCACTAGTTTAGTTGATAAACCAATATCCCCACATGAACATGGCTTTATGAATTCCACGTCAATAGTTTTCCTTTGCTGTTTCTGAAGTGCCAGAGCATTAAATGAACATAAATTGTAGTTTGAAGAAGTTTGACTGTCTGAAACAAAATATATAAAGGAAATCTATGAAAATAGTCAGAGTAGGTACTTGTGCTTGTGTGCTCAAATGTCATATTATAGTTCAATAAAGACGTGAATATTTTAGGCAGTTGGTCATAGCATTTGTAGTAGTTTCAGAGATTTAGAGAATCTGTGAATTACTGTTAACATAAACAAGGCTGTAGTTAGGTTTATTTCTTCTTTGTTTTTTCTTTTTTAATTGGTTGGTTGTTCTTTTGTTTGCTTTTTGCGAGTTTGGTGGTGGTTTGGTTTGGGTTTTTTTGGCACAAGTTATCATGTTCTTTGGACAGTTATCACACAACCTTTATCAGCTCTGAAACTGAAATAGCAATAGCAAAGAAACAGACAGAAAATGTTTACAAGTATCTAGCCAGAGCAAAAACTTTCACATCCAGCTTTGAGACAGTTCAGTCAAACCTTTGCTTGCTCACAAACACCATTCAGTCTTCAGCCTCGGCTGTTTGCATGCTTGCATTTTATGTTGCAGTAAGAATGCCTTCCATCACTTTTGGATGGGCATTAAGTGCTTCCCTGTGGTTTGTTTGAAATATCATGTTGTACGATTTATGAATTAAACTGCTATGTTTTCAACAGGTGCGTTGTACTTCTAACCTACAAATATAGATACCGTAAACTCAAGACCTGGAAGAGAATAAAAATGCAAAATGTAGAAATTCCTAAACACGTAAGTATTAAATAGATACCAGTGGTACTTGTGCAGTGCTAACATAGATAACCTGAACAAGGATTTGTAGATTTTCTCATCATTATCATTGCTATAGATCCTTTTTCCACCTCTATACAATGTGGGTTATTTTGTTCTTCAGTCCCACCTAAGATTCCTCCTCTGAACACGTGGTATATATTTCGTCGGTCATTGTATATTGTGTTTCTATTGGGAAACAAGGCATGCTCAGAAGAAAAATAATTCAAAAAAAAAAAAAAATACCCAAAGGATTAAACTCCAAGTTTTTGTGGTTTTGTTCTCAGTTTTGCAGTAAGAAAGAACAACAGTGGTTTCGAAGGAAATGCTCTGCTTATCTTTGTGTTTGAAGAACACCATAAACAGTTTTGGACCTTATAACAGATGATCAGAAATAACAAACAGGAAGACTGGGTTTTAATGATCTGTTTCTAAAAAAAATGTTGGAGACAGCTGATCCCAACTCCAGATAGACAGACTTGCATTAGTTTCTTTTCTTCCTTTCTCCTAGGGCAGATATATTTGTGCTGGTCTTATATGAATATTCTGCTTTGAACTGTAAGATAATTTAAAGTTAAGGATAGACAAAAGAAAATTCCATATCCAATTTTATTTACTGCTAGAGATACAGCATTTATGCATTTATCTCTTGCCCTTATCTGGTGGTATAACATATAATACCTTGATTGCCCTTCCTGGTTATTTAACATTCTTTTATACTGCTATCCCAACCATCCTAACAGTGGTGAATTGGTATCTACTTGGAACCACTTATTTCTTATAATCTTAACAGAATACATTTCACTGTGCAATTAGAATCATAGAATCATAGAATAGTTAGGGTTGGAAAGGACCTTAAGATCATCCAGTTCCAACCCCCCTGCCATAAGCAGGGACACCTCACACTAAACCATGCCACTCAAGGCTTTGTTCAACCTGGCCTTGAACACCACCAGGGATGGAGCACTCACAACTTCCTTGGGCAACACATTCCAGTGCCTCAGCACCCTAACAGGAAAGAATTTCTTCCTTAGCTCCAATCTAAACCTCTCCTGTTTAAGTTTGAACCCATTACCCCTTGTCCTGTCACTACAGTCCCTAATGAAGAATCCCTCCCCAGCATCCCTAGAGGCCCTCTTCAGATACTGGAAGGCTGCTATGAGGTCTCCACACAACCTTCTCTTCTCCAGACTGAACAACCCTAACTTTCCCTTATCGCATATCCCTTATGGACCCTCAGCCCTCCATCAGTTTTCCTCACTGCCCCCCATCCTACCTCCCTGCTACACCAGAAACAGCCTTCCCTCCACACCTACAGCCTCAGTAAGCCCCTTCCACTAAAACTACTACCTTAGAAGCTGCTTCCCTACAGCTTCCATGGTTTTCTCTTTTTACCTGCCCCCAGACATAGTGTCACCAGAACAAAGCTACCTGACACCAAACTGTCTGGTGCAGAACTTGAGGGAGAAATTGAGGAGCAGAACCTAAGGAGCTTACACATTTCCCCAGGTTTTAGTCCACTACAGCTCTCTCCTGGCTACCAAACATCCCAAACTCCTGGATATAGCTTCTGCACTTCCACAGTGCTTACCTGAGAACAACAGTTTCCCTGCACAGTCTGCACCTACCTACCTGTTGAAGACATTGGACTCCATACACACATTTCCACTGTCAATATCCTAAGCATATCTCATGCCTCTGTCCCTGGTTGCATACCCATGTGTACATAGTGTAGCAATTATTTCTTCAGAAGTAGAATGACTGCATCTTTATGTCCAAATCATTGACCTTGACTAGGATCGAGGACCTTTTTCTTCCTTCCTAGTCCAGGCTTTGCCTCTTTTGGGTATTAGTAAATAAAGCCATTTCCACCTCTTTTCTGCTATGGTCCTGGAGGGATAATCAATGGCACAGGAGAAACAAAGTCCTGGTAGTCTAGTCCACTGTTCCTGGTAAGAGATTTTCAAAGAGGTCCTACTGAATTCCATAAATGTATTCTGTACCACCTATTAGGTGTCCAGCCTTTGGCTCTGAACTGCAGAGGCTATATATCCATCCACATACGACTCTCAGGGTGGGGCTTCATTACAGAAGCAGTGTTAGGACTGGGTTTGCAACAAGGCTTTGCTTGGAAAGAAGCTAACCTTCAGCAATGGGAAGAGGAGAGCCAGCAGGATGTTCAGTCATTACTAGTCAGAGTGCAGAACATTTCCTTCCAGTCCAAATATGAATATTTCCTACTTGTTGTACACACTTCGTGGCTGTTGGATACATAGATTCTCTCATGATAGAGAACACTGTCACACCTCAGCAGGACATCTTAAACTCTGATGTGTCTCTTATTTCAAGAAATTACTGCAGACACAAGTTTTACCACCAGGAATTAAAAATTATTAAAGCCTCTGTGAAGGATTAAGAAAAAAAGAATCTTGCATAAGCTAGAGCAGTCTAGCAGCTTGTTAAAATATCAATTGAAACAGCAGGTTCCAAGCCATTAAATCTCAGTTTATGTTATACTCCAGAGATTCCTGAAGTAGCAGAACGATGTGCATTACTGGGAAGGCAAAATAGGAAAGACAGATGTTGTGTTGACCTCTTCTCATTGGAATCTCATTAGAAGCTAGTCCACTATATTAACACTTGCACTAAAGATGTCTCTGAAGTTATTACTGTGGACACCACAATTATAAAAGTAGAAGGCAAATTCATGAAGATAATATCACTTGATTCACATTGCAAAAAGGTTGTAAATTTCTTGAGGATCATTTAATATTGACAAACATCACTCTCTAGCATAACCAAATTATTCCTGATCAATCCTGAAGAAGAAAGCAAGCAAGAAAGCAAGAGAACAGAAGAATGCATTAAAAAAAAAAGTACACTGATAATCCAATCCAAAATTCATTAAATTATCAGGTAAATTTTAAGTGAGGGAGCTTCAATATTGAGCAATTTAATATTGAGTATTGAAGCAAATCAGGAAAATGTGCAGCTCTGCTGCAATTAGTGTAAGCATTATTAATGCAGTTTGAAATTTCTAGTGTGTGCAGGAATTAGAAAAGCAAAAGCAGAAAAGTAGTTTCATTTTTAATCATCAGAATGATGTTATGCTTTTAGGGTTGACTGAGCATGCATTTAATGCTGACATTATAAAATAATTGAATAAAAACTTAAGGAAGAAGAGGGTCTGTCACTTCCAAATGAATTGAGAAAAAGTATATGATAGGTAAACAGAACACATTAACAAATACTGGAGGAATTTATGTAGCTATGGTCTTGTTCTACTTGGGGCTTCATGCTGAGAATTTCAGGTGTTGAAAGCTGATGCACAGCTCAGCAAATGCCAAAGACTGTTCAGATAGTGTTCATCTCTGCGGCAAAGCTAGTCAGTAACATGCAATAAAAAGATGTGGCTGCAAATCCTCCAGAACATAGTATTAAAGCTTGTATACGAACATCCACATCTCTTCAACTCACTTTCCTCCTTCTTTTCAAAAGTTCTAGTGTAGAACTATTACAGAGGTGGTTAAACGTCTATCTACTTAGTCCTTCCATCTTTACCACTGCTTGCAAATTTTTGAAAGCTGATAATGATTTAGTTGCAATGAGAATTAACCATATTTTTTCTTTAAGGAAACTTAAGGGGGAAAGAAAAAGGATTATTACTTTGTAAAGAGTCTAATGGCTTAGTAGTGCTTTTTGTGAACTTTACTATCTTGACTTCACCTATGTGTAGCAATATCACCTCACCTAGTCTACCATTATACATAAATGTCAGGAAGGTTTCCTTGGTGGTTAAACAAACTCCTAAATCCATCACATTGTGTGTTATTTTAATGTACTGAAGCCAGTAAGCTAGTTATGCACTAGTTGTATACACTCTTGTTTTACTATATAAGAGATTTCATGTCTGTAAGAAATATAAGGAAAATTATTTGGCTTTTAGAAGTTCTCTGACAAACTCAAACCAAGATACCCTTACACACACTGTAGAGAGCATTCACACAGGAGCATTCTGTCATTATAACACTGTTACTAACGTTTCAACCAACTTTCTGAACTGGGTATTTTTAAGACACCTATCATCAGGTGTATACCATCTAGTATATACCATCAGGGTACCTGGTCTGCAGTGGTTGATGATCATTACCTCAATTAAACACATTTTATCTAACTCACAGGGATGCCAACACTAATGGATTTAATAGTAATGTAGATCATTGGCATATATATTCTACACACACACCCTCATGGGATTTACAAGGCATTTGGAGAGCATCTAAAATATAGGTGATATGGTAGAAAGTAGAGTTAGAGTCTGCATGGAATGCTTTTCTTCAAATTGCCCTGATCTTAGTTTATCTTATTCTACCATTCGTCCTGCATCTTGCAATTTTTCTACAGCAATGATTTACAAATCAAATTAGGATTTTGTATATACTGCATATTCAAGCACACTGCAGCACTTCAGTAATGACTTTGCAACCCATTGGCAAAATTTCAGTCAATACTGAAAAAGAAATACAAGTTAGGGCCTTCAAACAGAAAGTAACTGGAAAGTATTAAATATTTAAAAGTGGACAACTTACAGACTAAATGCAAAAGGAGATTAAAAAAAAAATGTGAGGAGGTGTAAAACAACATCTTCTGAATTCTTTATAGAATCCTTGAAAGATTTCTTGCAAACCAAATTGGAAGTGACAAAAGCATGCAATTTTAATTAGGATAGGATTAATTAATTAAACAAATTATGTATTACCCATTTTAGAATATTTAGGACAACCAAGGTCCTTTGTATAGTGACAAACCTGTAGGAAAAAAGATCCTAACACACTAAAAGTGATACACTTGAGAGAAAAACACAATGTCCCCCATGTCTGGAGTATTGTGTGCAGTTCTGGTGTCCTCAACATAAAAAGCAGCCTTCCAGTATCTGAAGGGGGCCTCTAGGGATGCTGCAGAGGTGCTCTTCATTAGGGACTGTAGTGACAGAACAAGGCGTAATGGGTTCAAACTTAAACAGGGGAAGTTTAGGTTGGATATAAAGAAGAAATTCTTTCCTGTGAGGTTGCTGAGGCACTGGAATGGGTTGCCCAGGGAGGTTGTGAGTGCTCCATCCCTGGTGGTGTTCAAGGCCAGGTTGGACGAAGCCTTGGGTGGCACGGTTTAGTGTGAGGTGTCCCTGCTTATGGCAGGGGGGTTGGAACTGGATGATCTTAAGGTCCTTTCCAACCCTAACTATTCTATGATTCTATGAAGAGTAGGACCTGACTACTTACTTGATGAGCAGCTGCCAGTCAGTCTGGTGTAATGCCTTATGCCAGATTAGCACAGAGCTGTTTCGGGAATGAGTGTGGGTTTTCCCTGTTGCAATAGTGTTGTAACCACTATTCCTGAATAGTGAATAAGAAACTATTCCAGAATGAAGAGTGTGGGAAGAGTAACTATAGTGTTAGAGGAAATATATGAAAAAAGCACTAATTGATAAACTGATTTCTGCTTTCCTCAGGACCCAGCAAAATTGTTATGCCTCTTGTTACTTCTCCTATAGGGTGTAATAGTAGCTCCAGGTTGCTATAAACAAATCACTCCACTGAGGGATTACTTACTTACCAGTTATGATTAAAACTAGAGGGAAGTGGAATGAATACGGGAGTTCTAAATCTCAAGTTCCTTCAGAGATAGTGGCAGAATTTCAAGTTAAATGTAAACATAAACATAACAAATATTTAAACATAAACTTTGTTCCATCTATTCTTGAACATTTAAATCAGTGAAAAGTTCTGCTTAAGAAGAGATGTTATGGTCTTTTCAGTAGGGAAGATTCTGGCTACAGTCACTGAATGTTAATTCGATAGTTTAATGAAGACATTGAATAAACATGGTCAAACCTTTGTATGTGGCTTTATGCATTCAACTAATTCATTTATCAATTTAAAAAGGATTGATTTTGTTTTTATTTACAGGACAGTCAACATATTTATATTTTCCTACCAATTTGCTAGTTAAGTACCTTCTCTTTAACTATTCATTTAATAAATTTCAATACAAGCAGATTACTTCAGAAATAAAAATACATGTTCCCCTCAGAGAACTTTTCTGCAGAAACTCCATGTTGGCTTCTATTCTGAAAGACCTATGACTGCTAAAACTATTGATTTGGATTCCTGTCACCTGATCAAACTAAAGATGTCTGGAAAATGGAGCAGCACCTGCAGCTGACTTTCACAAACTGTGTCTGGAAACTTAGATTAAAATCTGTTTCACTGTGCCTAATGATCTTTGACAAAACCAAGAGGCCAAATATTACAAGCATGAAAGTTACAGTATATTTAAATTATAAAACTCAAGTATAGGTTAATTCTGCTCCTCTTAAATATATAGAAATACTTACATCTGGCTGGCAAAAACACTGGTGCTTTTAAAATCTAAACGTCCATATGCAACCACTATGATTTTAAAACCTTTCAACTCATTCTCAAATAAAATGGGAAAGTTGCTTTGCTTTTGATTTAAAACCTTTCAACTCATTGTCAAATGGGAAGGTTTCTTTGCATTTGATTTGACATAAGCAGTTTTAAAGCTGACATTGTTGGAGTACTAGGTAATGTAACATCCATTTACTATTTAGTAAACCTGAACGCTTTCTTGAGACATCCATGAGGATAGAAATTGTTGCAAGCAGGATGATTTGAGGAAGGCTAGATTAAGTGTATATTTTTTCTGTTTTCCTGTGTGTTATTGCTTTATCAATGTAGTGAAAAAGCCCTTTTGGATTTTGTCATTGTTGTGACATTTATTCGCCGATAGAGTGTTCTCTCAGAAGCAACTCTACCTCCTTAGAAATACAGACACTCATGGGGTCTGTCACCAGTTTCCCTCTGCGGTTAGATTGCTGGCTTGTCCATCAGGCAACCTGATTATAGAACCTCTTTCAAAATTACTGCATGAAAGCTGGTTCAGATATATGTATGTGCTGCTTCACTCAATCTCTGCAAGGCATATGACTAGGTGAAATCAATACAGAATTTCACTATAATGTTTCCGTAGTCTTCAATTTCAAACATGGTTGAAAATTACTCTTAGTTCAGGAGAGCATTGAGCAGAAGTTATCATGCTTCAGTCATGGATTCCTTTCCTTTGCAATCAGTATACTGATACATAACTTTGAGGTGAATCTGTTCAGTTGGTCTGATTAGAAACAGTTGATCTGTTAGAATCTACTCCTTTTATCTGTCGATTTCTGTTGGATCTGTGAGCTGAAGCAACTCACCTTGTTGCCTCCATGAGTATTAATTAGATCCAGTGCAACAAAACCAGTAGGAGAGCAAGGCCAGGGAAAAGTAAACTGAAATTCCTTTTTTTTTTTTTTTTTGGAAACAAACCACAATTATCCTAAAATAGCCAAAATAGGAAACTGCACTCTAAGATTTGGTTTTTTGTTGTTTTTTTTTTCTCTTTTCTAGGTAACTGCACTGTCCAGCCTCATTGTTCCCATTTTAAAATCAACAACATCAACTTGAAGGTAATCTTCCTATTTAATATAAACTGAAAAAAACCCTTACCTTTGTTTTGATGGGAGTATTTTGGTCATTCAGCCTCTAACAAAGAAGGCCAAGCAGTCTATCAATACTATTGCTAGTGTCTGGCTTGTGATAGCGTGGGATGTAGTTCTGTAATAAATGTAAAAACAATGTAACCTTGTGTCCTAGGCTCATTGGATATAGGGTTCTGATATAACTTATGTTTGTGTGTCTGATCCAGTCTTTCTAGTAATCTGGGAATCTGGTAAGAAGCTGATGCGATGTATTGTGTCAAGTAGTTGAGGCTTGAAATGTGAACTGAGTTCCATCATCGCTTGTAAACTGTTCAGGAATCTCTAACAAGTTTTAACACTTACTTACTGATGGTTTTGATCTAGCTGAGTTCACACAGACTACTACTGTTATTAGAATGAATAAGGACTACAGCAGAAAGCATATGCTCCTTGAACTAGTAACTACAGTATATTGGAACTTAACTGTGAGACTATGGACCACATTTCTTAAGATTATGGAAAATCTATGACTACTAATAATGTATTATTCCAGTATATTTGGAATCTTGCTAAAATTAAGTATTTCCATATATATATTATTATATTTTGTTATGTTTTACAATACTCAATTAAAAAAAAAATCCACAAAAAAACCTCAAACAGAAAAAAAAAACCCAAACCCAAACAACAAATAAAACTTTCAAGAATCTTTCAAATGACTTTAAAATGCATTTCACTAGAACCTGCTGTAACTGTTAATGTTGTGAACCAGTGATGTCCTAAAACAATCCTTCTACAACTTACGGTCAAATATTGTGTGTAGGTTTTGTTAATCTGTAAACTGAAGATAAATAGCATCTGTTCTAACAAATAGGTTCCTTTTTTATTGCACTTTACATTGTCTTTGCAATTTGTTTCAGCAAGTTTGATGTTGAGAGAATACCTCTACTACATAAGGCAGATGAAGTCATTATTCGTGTGATGTTTATTTATGAGTGACATGGTTTAGTCTGAGGTATCTCTGCCTATGGCAGGGGCTTGGAACTAGGTGATCTTAACGTCCTTTCCTCCCTAAGTATTCTATGATTCTATTCTGGGTAGAAAAATAGAAAAAGAAGGAAATGTGGATGCCTTGCTGGTTAATGTAATCTCTAAACTACCCTAGATACAGAGACTATGGTTATATTCATTATTTACAAGTCAGGGGGTTTCATTCAATTTTGGAATATAATTCCAAAGGACTGAAAACCTGCAAGTCTTGCCTCTAGTCTTGATTATAACCATATAAGTTATCAGATATTGCAAAATCTAGGCATTACAAAATCTTAAACAATTTTTTTTTCAGATGTACTGAGACTGTAATTATATCCTGGAAGCCCAGTATGACCTTTCCCAAAATTCCAGCTGATTTTTGTTTTCAAAAGAAGTTAAATGTGGTAAGCCTCCAAACACATCGTGATCCACCAGTCCAACTGAATCCTTCCTTTAGTTAACACATGTCACTGCTGCTTCCCTATGCAGAGGTTTACAGTATTGTGTCACCTCCACCAAGCAAGGGAACAAAGATTCTTCTGATAATGCTCCATAGGGTTTCAATTACTCTTGTAGTCTCATTTTCTGGAGCTGCTCTGTGATACTCAGCTCCCAAATACCAAACTCAATTGGTCCATGGGACCCGATGAAATCCATTCACAGGACCTGAAGGAGCTGGAGAGTGAAGTTCCTAAGCCACTGCCCATCATATTTGAGAGATCATGGCAGTCAGGTGAAGTTCCTGAAGACTGGAAAAAGGGAAATATAACCCCCATTTTCAAGAAGGGGAAAATGGATGACCCGGGGAATTACAGACCAGTCAGTGTCACCTCTGTGCCTGGCAAAACCTTGGAGAGCACAAAAATCCCTTCTGCAAATTTCCAATATCATTTAGATCTCTTTTCTTCAGGAGCAAAATTATAAATGTGTTATCATGACTTAGTAGAAATTAATTTTCTCGAATATTGCTGTCAGTCCCTTGAAATAAAACCTTGGGGAAACATCCAAGGACAATATTTCTGTAATGCAAAAATTCATCAGTTCTTTATTTTCTTCTTTTTATAACCCTGTGGAGCTAATATCTAGAAGATTCTTAAGGATCTTCAATACACAGTGTCAAGCTGTTGATCCATTTATAGATACATGAATCAACACTTTCATTCAGAGCTCCCTAAGTGATCAGATCTGTAAAAATAATGAAGATAAATAATTTAGTGATTTTATTTTTCTATTTTTCTCTATAGTCCTTTTTCTTCATAGTAACTGGACATTTTTGCTGGCTGCGGGTAGTCTCAGTTATCTCCCTATGTAAGTCCAAATAGCTATAAGCCTCGGTAGGAGCTCTTGCCAAAAAAGAGCCCAGGTCTAGTCTTCAACAGCCTTTTAAGAAAGGTCATAGTCACTGCAATTTAGATTCTCCACTGACAGACAATAGTAGACACTGAAAGCTGCAGTTCCCTGCGGTGACTATTTCATGATGCACAGCTTAGGCAGTTTATTCAAGGATCTACATGAATGGGCAAGAGGTAGCAAGATTTGAGAGACACCTCATAATATGGGCTCCATGGATGAGATTCAGCTCACGGAACTGCATTTTGGCAATGGAGGAGTCTGGGTGCCCGTCACTGGTGTTTAGAGAGTGATTGACCATCCCTGAAAATAAGCTTGTACCTCTGGTTAGCTTGGAAACAGTCTTAACTCCACCAAATGAACTGATTCAATTTTTTCCACACTGTTCCAGGCACCTAGACATGAAAATCAGTTAAACCCTACATCTTAGGCACCAGCATTTAGGAAAGGTGAATCCCTTTAAGACAGAGTGAGCTGAGTCCTGCCTCATATGCCAAATCCCAGTATTTATACCATATTCCTAGCTGTGCTGCTTTGTTTGCCTTAGCAGTGAATGGATCTTCATCACAGTTACTCACACATGGACATGCAAAATGTGGCACACAACAGTTTCAGTGATTATGTCTTCACTGTTCAAATATCTCCAAACCTTGCTGTGAAATTCATCTTCCATCCACTGCAGTATGTCCAATACACAGCTGCTCTTACATGCCACGCTTCCACTCTGAAGGAGCTCAATTTGGTCAGAGCAGGGAAGACAACTACATGTTGCTTCCATCCCAATTCCTGTGCGTTATCTCACATTTAAGATGTAGTATAATCCTCTGGATAGTGACTTCCTTAAGTGAATCTAAGGAAACCATTTTGTGTGCAGTCTTGCCTACTCCGTTACTTTTTATGGCTCCAATAAAGTGCAAACTTTGTGTTAGAATGACTTACACAACAAGTGAAGCAATAGGTCCTCTTCTAATACAAAGATCCAAGTACTATAATAAGAACATATTAATTTGCTCCTCTTCAGGGAGCTGCAAAAGTCTGTAGATGTTTAAAGATTTTCTCTTAAACCTCAGCTATTCTGCTGCATTGAACAACCAACAATTGGTAAAGAATTTCATTTGACCTTTCTTTGAATGTCACACTTTTCTTTTGGATTAAACATTTTTTACCTGATTGTAGGTTTTTTAATCCAATTTTAATGCTTCAAAAATATTGAAACACATGAATGAGATTATTGGAATACACCATATACCCCAATGCTACTTCATATTACAAAAAAAGAACTTTCTTATCATAAAACTGTCTCTTCCCATAGGTAAAGAATATACCAGTTAGAATATTGAATCTGAAAATTACTAAAACCCATGTAGTCAAGACACCAGCAGTAAAAATATATGATCCTATTTCACTTGTCTTTTCAAATAAGAACCCTGCCCTAGTAATTGTTCTGGAGATTCACAGTATGTATGTGAACCCTGTGCAGTTGGAAAAGAAGACTACCTCTCTTTCCAGTGTGTTGCATTTAAATTGTTTTTCCCTTTAGAGACATCTAAGGAGGGGTAGACTTTAGGTCTGAATACATTTTGGACCAGAAATTCACCTGGATCTTTGACTAAGCACTCCATTCTACATCATTTTAATAGAGAATTTGCATGTTAGAAACTGAGAGTGCAGTTTGCAAAGACAGGAATCTTAAGACTGTGTTCCTACAACCTCTATTTTTCCCATCAATGAGAGAGTCCTGCAGCTATCGTGGGGTTGATATGAAAATTTCATCTAAGAAATTTATTCATGGCCAGATGGCCTTATTGGCATTGTATGAATAGGCTAAGTACCTGTCTTACTAAAGACCTGAGTGAGAACGCACATAGCTTTACAAAAGGGTAAAGGCAATTTTAAATTACTTTGTGTTACGTGGTTATCTACAGCATTAAGCAGAAAGAGCAGCACAGATACCTCACTGCTCTTTTGTCCTTCCTGTGCAATAAAAACAGTGGCTGAATGTTCCCATGAACTTTTAACAGTGATTTTAAAATTCATCCCAAGCCTCATAGCTTTGTGCAGTCCATTCAGCACCAAGATCTCGCTGCCTATTACAATACACACCTATGGCTTATGAACCAGGAGAAAAATACAATTCAGAGGAATAAGAGGAAGCATTTCTTATGACAGTGGCATCAATATAAGTGACTTATCAAAACAGAAACCACAACAAAAATCAGAATATTTTGTACTCTTCCTAGAATAGGAATGTTTGCCTCCTAAGGAATATGGGAAACTCAGAATCCTTCTGCATAACTATTTAGATGAGAGAAATGCAGACATGTAAAAGGGAACAATCCTATGTTGCCANGAACTCTTCCAGGAGGAAGACTTTGGTTCACTCTGTGCCACCCCGCGCGCTGCCCCCCAGCACGGTTTCTTGCTGGCTGCACAGAAGGGGTCTGGCCCCGTCTCTTCGGTCCCATCTCGGGGCTGCTCTGGACCAGAGCCCCACAGATTGGGGGCCAGCAGCACTGGCCATTACTGATTATGGGAATGATGGTCCCGTGCCTTTATCCGCTTGCAAGGTCCTTGGATCCTGGATCTTGCTTGGGTCAAAAAGGCAGGGCTGGACAAACCTGGAAGCACAAAGGTTTGCTCAGGTCTCTGCAGTCGCACTCGGAGCTGGCACCGGGGCTACCACAATCCCTATCCCAAGGGGAATGAAAGGTTTTACATCCCCAGGGCCCAGCAGCCACCACCTGAGCTGGCTCCTAGAGCACAGCCTGGCCCTTCCGCCATCCCCCAGCCCAAGGGACAACACGACCCATCAGCTCCTCCAGGGTGAAGCACCAACTCCCTCCCTACCAGGGCAAGTGGCCAAAGAAGGGTGCAGAGTCCCTGGGAAGCAACACAGCCCTGTGAGCTGGGGTCAGCAAAGGAGGAAGAGCCTGGCTTTAGGGAGCTGGCAGCACCCGCAGGAGCCAGTGCACCCAGTGCATCCAGAGGGAGCAAGGAGGGCATTTCAGATTCCCCTCCACCCCCCAGGGCTGGGGACTGGGGCAGTGAGTGAGGGAAGCAGCTTCCCTCCACCTAGCAAGGCTCTGCACAGCCACAGCCCCACAGGGCTGCTGAGCCTGAGCAGCTCAGGCAGGTGTGGCAGGAAAGCTGCTGCCTAAATCTAAGCCCTGCCCTTCAGCCCCGCGGAAGCCCTGTCTGCCCCCACTCACCTCCAAACACAGGCTTGCTGTTGGGTGTGCTGGGCATGGTGAAGGCGAAGGGCGTGCTCTGACTCTGTGCCCCCAGTGTGCTCTGTGCCAGGGAGGAGCCAAATGGTGTTGCTGCCAGGGCTGCCCCGCTCTGCCTAGCCCAGAAGCTGAAAGCTACAGCAGGGGAGCCGCTGCTCAGGGCTGGCGTGCCGAGCCCGAAGGCACTGGTGGAGGGTCCCGGCTGGGTGGTCACCCCAAAGGTGAAAGGAGAAGGGGTGCTGCCAAAGATGGAGGAGCCAGTGCTGCTGCTGCTCGTGGTCCGGGTGGTGGAACCAAAGCTGGCGGTGGTGGAGGTGGCTGTCCCAAAGGAGAAGACCGATGTGGTGGTCCCAAATGCTGCCTGGGTGCTGCTGCTGGTGCCGAAGGAGCCCTAGGTGTTGGCTGTGCCAAAGGCTGGCTGAGCACTGCTGCCAAACGTTGGCTGAGCAGCCAACTGGGCTGCAGGGGCTCCGAAGCTGAATGTGGGGGCAAAGCTGCCGGGGCCAGCAGCAGGCTGGCTGGATGGGGGCTGGCTCGCAGCTGCGCCAGCACAACTGCCAAAAGCTGAAGCGGGGGAGCCAAACATCAGTGTCCCCTGGCTTGTGGTGGCTGGGGCAGAAGAGGTCAGCGTGGTCCCGCCAAATATGCTGAAGCCCGCAGTAGTGGCAGGAGCCATCAAGTTTGAAGGCACTTGGCCAAAGGCAGGCCCTCCTGGGATAGTGGCAGTGGCAGTGACTGTGGCTGGAGTTGGCTTTCCAAACCGGACCATAGACCCTGGGGTGGCGAAGCTGATCTCTGTGCTGGGAGCTGAGGTAGCCAGACCCCCAAACAGGAAGGGCTGTGACATGCTGGTGGCTGTGGCAGTGGTGATGGTCAGGCTGGTCCTGGGGCCGGTGGAGGCAGGTGCATTGATGCCAAAGCTGAAGACAGGTTTGATGGTGGCGTCTGTGGAGGAACTCTCTGTGGTGGATGGCATAGCTGCCGTGGTGAAGATGACATTAGGGAGACCTGTGAATCCTGCCAGGGCCGTTGTGGAGGGTGCAGGCAGCTCTGTACCCGAGGCCGGCTGCAGTGATGGCTGGAAGGCAAAAGGAGAGGTGTTTACTGAAGATGAAGCTGCGATGATGCTGCCGAAGATGGGCTTGAACATGGTGGTGGTAGAGGGTACTGAGGAGGGGCCTGAGCTCACAGGCATGGTAACGGTGGTGGAGGCAACAGCTGCACAGGGAGCTGAGCTCTCACCAAAGATGGGTTTGAAGACAGGGGTTGTGGTAGGCACAGCAGTGCCAGCATTCATTGCCAGCTGGTTGGAGGGAGTGGTGTCTGGTGTCCCAAAAAGGACACTTGGCTTTGGGAAGGAGGGAGGCTTGCTGGGAGTCTGGCCCAGCTCTGTGAATGCAGGAGGTGCTGTGCTGCTGGGGGCAATGGGAACAGTCAGGGCAGATGAGCTCAGCACAGGCACAGGCTTGGTGTCAGCAGAGGTGGCAGGCAGAGAACTCAACTCCAGCGACAGAGCTTGTGCAGGCAGCTGGGCAGCTGATGAAAGTGGCTGGGACACTGCTGCAGCCCCAGTGGAGTCTGCAAACAAGGAGAGAACTTATTTAGGGACAGGGTCTTCTACAGAGAGGTGGCACTTCTGCCAAGCACCCACACCTATGCTGCAAAGGCTCTGGAGGAACATCCACCCGTGCCACAGATCTAGTCCTGTACTGCAGCTGCCAACAGGACCATGGGCTTCGTGCCCCCAGACATGCCCCGTCAAGACCCACCTGCCAGCTCTGCTGCCAATGGAGCTTTTGAATAGGGAGTTTTGCCACCCACCTCCCACAGAGGCAGCGCTCAGCTCCCACTGTGCCTCTCTTGCTCTGCCAAAGGCCCGCTCTGCTGACCCTCCTCCTCCTCCTTACCTGCGAGCATGGGCGCAGCCACACTGCTCTGCATCTGATTCAGGCTGTCTGCAAGTGAGCTGGTGCTGGTTGGGGCAGGAGCAGGCCATGTTGAGGTCACGGGGCAAGCCAGCAGCCCAGACATGGGCATACCCTCTGCAGTGGTGCTGGGGACCTCATCTGCTGGGAGGGAGCACAAAATCAGGACCCACAACTTGCTGTATAGGACTACCCCTTAGCAGAGCCTCCCAGCATGAACAGCTCACAGCTCCGGCCCTGGGGAGCCTTGCCCATCACCCTGGGCACTGCGGGCACGAGCTCTCCCGCCCGAGCCTTCACCAGGCTCTAGGAGTTTCCAACCTGAGGACCAGGCAGCACCGGCCCAGGAGCTTCCTCAGCCTGCGCCGCATGGGCACCCCAGTGCCCTGCCAGCCCGTGCCATGGCTGTCTCCTCCTTGCCGTGCCCTTCACATTCCCCCTCGGCCCTTACCCGCCTTATGCCCCAGGAGTCGGTGCAACCGCTGCTGCGCTGCCTTCCTCTCCTCCTCTATGATCTCCCTCGTGATGGGGTAGCCCGGGTCAGGCGCAGGGGGCTGCCAAGAGAGAGCAGTAGCTTAGGTTCTTCTCAGGGTAGCTGGCAGCGCTGCTCTGAAGGAGGTGTGGAAGCAGGCTGGCGCCAGAGCCGGGAAGCTGTGGTTCTGCCACAGCCACCGCAGAGCTCTGGGCCCCATTTGTTTTGCCCTGCAGCTCTCCACAGGTTGCACTGGGCACATTCTATTCCCAGACGACGACAAAAGAGGCTGCAAGACAGCAACGTACCAGCACCAGTGGTTCATTATCCCAAGGCACCAGCAGGCAGATGCTCCTTTTGCGTGGCCTCCCATTCCCTGGTGATGGTGGTGGGCTCGGGGACTGCCGGCGCTTCTGCTCAGGCCTCTTGACAGCTACAGGAGACAAGTCAGGAGCGGCTCCCAGCAGAGGCGTTTGGCCTGCACCAAGGGGGTTGTCCTTTCTCACTCCTCTCTGGATGCCCATCTTGGAGGGCAGAGCCAAGGACACGGCCTTAAGCCGCAGACAAGGCTGTGATGCCCTGGGGCAGCAGCTGGCCACAAGGGATCCATGGGGAAGCTGTCACAGGAGCCTGCTGCGGCTCCACAGGCCAGCAGCCCCATCCCACCTCCACAGACGCTCCTTGCCCACTGCCCACCCGAACCACAAAGCACACAAACTGCCAGACGTGGCCACATCTTGCACTGTGCCACGGGACCCTATCCATAACAGGCACACGGGAGAAAACACCACTGCCGCAGGACCAGCCTGTTCCTCCTTTCCAGGGCACACCTCAAGCTCATCCCACCTGCACACCTGAGCTACCTTGTGTCCCGCTGCTGGCCCACACCAGTGGCCCATCCAACCCTGGCACAGAGCTGGGCCCCACCTGCACTCACCATCCTCCACCTGCATAGCCCTGGTCGCTGTCACCGGCACACAGCTCCATCCTTGCACCTCCTGTTCCCTGCGCAAGCGGGAGAGAGCCAGGTAGGGTCAGCCCCTGCCCTGAGAGCAGGACGAGACCCAACATGCCAAGGACTCCCACAAGCATCCCTGCTGTGTTTCTCTGCTGCCTTTGCCAAGCAGCAGAGCTCAGGGCAATGGCCTTGAGTCACCGCAGCAGCCTGAGCGTGGCTCCAGGCAGAGGAGCAGCTCCTCTCTCCTGTCCAGGGCCCCTGCCCGGGCAGCCTCAGGGCAGCAGCCGGGGAGCCCAGGTGGGAGCCGCTGCTCCTCACGGGGACCTGGTTGGACCCACCCTGTCCTGCTGTTGCCCAGCACTGCAGGGGAACAAGGCTGCAGGGACACTGATCAGCACAACACCAGGGCTTCCCCACAGCTGGGGGACCCATCAGCCAGGTCTCAGGGGCCTGGAGCGTCCCGGCTCCAGTGGAGAGCAGCACTTGGGTACTGGGATGGCTGGGAAGGCGAACGCTGGATGAGCAGTACATTACCTTCCTTTCCACCCTGGCACCGCACAGCTGACTCCTCTGCAGGGCTGTGTGGACACCCCCACACACATCCACTTCTTCTGGAACACAGGAAGAGACTAGCAGTAACTAATTTGGTTCTGGACAGCACAGCCTCCCACTCTCCTCATCACTGTAGAGTAAATCGCATCTCCCAGGCACTGGCTGCCAAGCCCAGAGCCTCTCTTGCTTCAGCGCTGCTCAGTTCCCTTCCAGAACATCCATGGAGGGCAAAGCCTGAGCACCCCAAACTGGATCCACTCTGGGAGCAAGCGGCCTTCAGGCTTGCTATGAGCGAAGTGATGGGGAGGGAGGATGCTGCTGGCCCAGCCGGAGCAAAGCCTTCCCTACTGCTCCACCCTGGAGAAAACCTTTCCCTGCACAGCTGCCGAGCTCCCTTAGCCAAGAGTCGCTCTCACATCTGCAAGCCCAGCCCAGGATGTGAGCAGTGTTTGATTACAGCTCAGCAGGTGCTGAGGAGCCCCCATCCAAGCAGGAGCACAGGGCTCCCAGGCATGCTGCTGCCTGCGCCTGAAAAGCTGTCAGAGAGATTTTGGCTTCCCCTTTCCCTGGACACGTGCCCCCTGCAGAGTGGCCAGGGCAGAGTTGGGAGAAGCAAAGAGCTGCGCGCTGGGCTGCGGAGCAGGGCTGGGCATCGGGCCCATGGCGAGCCCCTGGGCATCTGAGTGTGCCAGCGTACCGACGTCAACACGGTCCTAGGGCTCCGGTCCGGAGGCAGTGGGTACCGGGATTGCCCGGTCGGCAGCGGGGCCCTGTGGGGACACAACGGTCAGAGCCAGCAGGAGCGGCAGGAGGACCTGATCCCGGCCTCCCCCTGCGCTCCCTCAAGGCAGTAGTGGTTGCACCGGGTGCTCTCAGCATGGACGGTGCCTGCAGCCGAGCCAGCGTTAGAGGCCAGGGGGGCAGGAGCCTGCGGGCTGGTAGGACTGGATTGCACACCAGGACCCCACTGTGCCCTGCAGCGATCCCTGCACCTGTGTCCCTCTGCCACCCGTGCCCCTGTGCCACCTGCATCCCCCACAACCAGTGTCCCTGTGCCACCCGTGTCCTTATCCTACCTGTGTCCCTGTTCCACCTGCATCCCCCACAACCAGTGTCCCTGTGCCACCCGTGTCCTGATCCCACCTGTGTCCCTGTGCCACCTGCATCCCCCACAACCAGTGTCCCTGTGCCACCCATGTCCTGATCCCACCTGTGTCCCTGTTCCACCTGCATCCCTCACAACCAGTGTCCCTGTGCTACCCGTGTCCTTATCCCACCTGTGTCCCTGTTCCACCTGTGTCCCTTTTCCACCTGCATCCCTCACAACCAGTGTCCCTGTGCCACCTGTGTCCTGATCCCACCCACATCCTACCCCCACGCTCACCCGAGGCAGTCGCCGTGGCTCAGGGCGCTATCCCTGCAGCCAACTCCTGTGGCCGGGCGGCCGTTACCGGCCCCGCTGAAGCTCGGGTGCCGGTAGGCCTGGGCCCGTGTGGGTGGGAAGCGGGCAGCGAGGCTCTGCCTGGAGGGGTGAAGGAGAAGCCGGGGACGGAGCTGGGGGGACATGAATAGTGCAGGAGGGCGCCGGGCCGGAGGGCGCCTGGCGAGCGTGCGGGACCGCAGCGCCCAGCAGGCTCCCCCCGCGCCCAGCGCCGCTCCCAGCAGCGATCCCTGCGCCAGGCAGGTCAGCATCACTGCCAGCGCCAGCGGCAGCGCTGGCGGCCAGCGCCACAGACTTGGCGGCGCCATCGCCTCCGACCGCAGCAGCAACGGCCACCGGGCCGGGACGCGCTGCGGGAGCCGCACCGTGGGACCGCCTTCTACATCTTGTGGCCCTGTGCCAGTGGCACCCCCGTTCCACCGCCTTCTACCCACAGCCCTGGGCCACCCGCGGCCCTGGCAGCCACTGCCCCTTGGCCACCCCTGTCCTGAGCCCACCCGCGCCTCTGGGCCGGAAGCTTCCACAGCCCTGCTGTGCCCTCCCTACCAGGCAGCCACCATGGCACGGATGATGACATGGACCACAAAGAGCGCGATTGCCTCAGCACGTCCCTGGCCATGACCCCCCCCCCCCCCCCCCCCCCCCCCCCNACCCACAGCCCTGGGCCACCCGCGGCCCTGGCAGCCACTGCCCCTCAGCCACCCCTGTCCTGAGCCCACCCGCGCCTCTGGGCCTGCAGCTTCCACAGCCCTGCTGTGCCCTCCCTACCAGGCAGCCACCATGGCACGGACAATGACATGGACCACACAGAGCACGATTGCCTCAGCACGTCCCTGGCCATAACCCCCCCCGGGCCAGTTCAGGGGCACCCAACTTCCCAGGAGGAAGCGGGGGCGCATGGGGAATCCCCATGGAAAACAACAATCCCCATGGAAAACAACCCTGTGGCTGCCCCATCCTGCTTGCACCTTGTCCCCACCTTCCCTGCCTGCCCTCTCCCAGCCCTACAGAGGATGCTGCCGCCATCCTTGGGCTTGGGTAGCACCACAAGCGCTTCATTCAGCCCATCCACCTCTGCTTGAGAGCGTAAAGACTCCTCTGGTTGCCATTGCCAAGGCACTGGTCTCTCCTTGCCCCTCTGCAAACTGGATGCTGCAGCACCACGGGGAGCATCCACAGGCAGAGGCAGCACTTGGTGTTGGAGCAGCTGACCTGGCCCTGGCTGTCCACTGTTGTCTGATCTCAGAGGTGCCTTCAGAGCATCCCCAAGGCCTTGCTGCTTCCTGCCCCTGGCCAGGGCTGCTATGGTATCTCTCCACGGGAAACACCGACTCAATAGAAACCACTGTGTGGTAATGAAGTGTCCTTCTCGGCACACTTGTGCAGTCTGGCCCTGAAACTGCCACTGCTCAAAGCAGAAGCAAAGAGGAGGAAAACTAGTGAAATAATAATAAATCCTAATAAGAATAAAAATAGTAATAACTGTTGTTCAACCATACAGCTGTGTTTGGACAAGGGAAGCAAGTACCCAAAAGCAGAGGGGGCTGGAAAGTGGCACCCTGTGCTCTGGCTGAGAAACCAAACACTGGGAAGGCGGATGTGAACACAGACTGTTTATTTGAAGTGAGGGACATAAAAGGTGGGAAAGAGAGCGAGGGAAGATTGCACATGCACAGGAAAACAACACTAAAGTGCCCCAATATGACAGCTGGGGCACTTGCTGTGGGATGCGACTCTGAGGAGTTCCAGAGGAGCATGTGCAGCAGCATCCCTCAGTGCCCAAGAGGAAGGGCTTTCTGGACTGCCAGTGCCAGCAGCACCCGGGGTGCACCAACCCCCTGCTATGGCTACGCAGTCTGTGGGGGGCTTCCCAGCCTCTGCCTGATGNCGGCACCCTGTGCTCTGGCCGAGAAACCAAACACTGGGAAGGCAGATGTGAACACAGACTGTTTATTTGAAGTGGGGGACACAAAAGGTGGGAAGGAGAGCGAGGGAAGATTGCACATGCACAGGAGAACAACACTAAAGTGCCCCAATATGACACCTGGGGCACTTGCTGTGGGAGGCGACTCTGAGGAGTTCCAGAGGAGTCCGTGCAGCAGCATCCCTCAGTGCCCAAGAGGAAGGGCTTTCTGGACTGCCAGTGCCAGCAGCACCCGGGGTGCACCAACCCCCTGCTATGGCTACGCAGTCTGTGGGGGGCTTCCCAGCCTCTGCCTGATGTGCTGGGAACACGGCCTGTTTATCTGAAGTGGGGGACATAGAAAGGGGGAAGGTGAGCGAGGGAAGATTGCACATTCACAGTAAAACAATACTAAAATGGTAGTGAAAAACCCCAACAGGACAACTGCTGTAGAAGAAAAGAGCAACAAGAACAGATCAACAATGTTATAAATGTCCAAACAGGATTTTAAATCAAGTATCCAATTTATGAAGCGAATAGAGGCAAGCAAACAGCGATGGGTGCCTGGGGACTCTCCACACCACCAATTCCTGTGTCCTGTTTATATTTCTGTGTGCCTATATATATTCATAAATAGGCGTTTCTTTCCCTAGCAAGCGCTTTTTCCACCTCCTAGAATCTTCTCGTGTTCTCTCCTATGTTCTCAGCACTCCCCCCCCCCCCCCCCA
>NDXB01000015.1:0-21265 GCA_002631895.1 Agapornis roseicollis
GAGTAGAGGGGCAGGATCACCTCCTTGAACCTGCTGGTCACTCTCCTTTTGATGCAGCCCAGGCTACGGTTGGCTTTCTGGGCTGCAAGCGCACACTGTCAGCTCATAATTTTATCTGTTTTGTTACATTTAGTAGAGATTTGTACCAGGTTAGTGGCATATGACCATAACCTGAGGTGACGAATTTTATTTTATATAGAACACATAAAAAAGAGGGCTACATACTATATTTTCTATCACTGTGACAGTGTGGAGAGAGCATCAAGCTCAATGTGCTAACATGGATTACCTGCTTCCCTCTGATTAGTTCCTGTGATGGAGTTTGTGGAGTGAGAAGCTAAGCTTTCAATAAAACCTACTGAGGAGCAACCAGAAAAGTCTATGACTTACATCCACACACTCCTACCAGACAACTTTAGGAAAGTTTAACTAAAGAGCAATTGCACTCATAAAACAAACCCAAGCAACAAACCAAAAGAAAAACTCAAAACTAAAGACCGAGTGAAGCGTGTGATATTCTATAGGGAAATTAAATCCATTTACTTCCCACTGTGTGTGCAAATCAAGACAGTGCAGTTTGCTAAGGAATGTCCAATTACGCAGGCACTTTTACCCTTTCTGAGTCTATTCTAGAAAAAGACAAGGAGACAGGCAGAAAAAGGAAGGCTTAATACCATCTCATTCATGATAGTTTTTTGTATTTCATTTCCCAACTAATTAACCTTTTCTGCAGAAAAAGTTCCACATTAGGAAGCACAGCATAACAAACAACTCACTACTGCTGAAAAATGGTTTCTAATTTAAAGTATTTCCATTGTTTAGAAAAAAAACCTCTTAAGTTCCATAGAAAATATTTCTGTATACCCTGCTCCCTTATCACCTAAAAAAATCAGACACGTACGCAGAATTTAAACTTAGAATTTTTTAATTTCAAGGTCTAGTTTTTAACATGAAAAATGGTTGTCTCTGAGCAAAATGTTATCCAGAAAGATTGTATTTTTTTATATTAAAAAATGTGAACAGTATGTGAAGGGAGTTTATTATGTTCAGACTTGTTATATCATTTAACTGTACATGCATGATCTAGTAAGTGTCATTTTAAAGTAGTACTTTAAATGTATAGAAAGCATATGTACAGACGCAAAGTCTCTCTATATATTTGCCAACTCATGTCCACACCTTGTTTATATGTAAGTGTACATATGTGTATACTCATTACAAGTATATATACAACTTCTGTGTAACATTATATATGAGAACTTATATATATGTAAACAGATGTATAGATATGCCTTTTTTTTCACTCACTGAACAAAGCAAATGAGACAAAGTACTGTATCTCTCTCAGTCACAGACTGCCTAGAAGTCTTCATACGTGGTCATCATCTCTGCATTACCAGAACGCTTGGACAGTGGACTCCAAAAATAATCTGACTTCAAGAACATATAAGAAAAGTCACTTTCAGAACTAGCCTCTACTCAACATACTTCTAAAGTGGCCTCTCACTGAAAGAGAAACTTTTCATTGGTGAGATGCTTTACTGCTGCTTTCACTTACCTGGCAATCTATTTGGAATATTTCCTTAGTAACAGATATGCAAAAACTCCTTAACATAAATATACTTCATTTAAAATCAGTCAGCTAAAACCCTGTAAAATGCATCACTTTAATAATTTGAAAAAGTTGCTGTTATACAAGAAGTTGGTATAACCAGATATGATTATGAAATGAATAACATGTTATGGTTGAAAGATTCCAATAGGCTTGTTATGCTGAAAACACTCCTCAAAATATATTTTTCCCCTACATTCCTGTATTTTTAGAAATTTTCCACTTTTCAAATGTTACATGAGTTACAGACGAGTATATTTATGTGCAAATTTCAAAATGATTGAAATTGCCACTTCACAGCCAAAGAACCCTATTAATGGCAAGTACTCTGACAAATTGTTCCCAATATCCTTTTTGCGATGCTCCCAAAGCCAAGCTTCTGAGTGCTGAAAAGGACACAGTCTATACATACCCAGTTTATACAAAGGAAGACAAATTAGACTAACTGAAGCTGTTAATTATACAATACATCATTTGGAGATACTTTTCTCAACTTCTGCTCAAGTCACAAGAAGTGACAAGAAGTTGCTTTGCTGGCTTGGAGCTGAATCAGGTCTAGTGTCCTTCAGGCATATGGGCACCACAGTTTTATACAGAAGAACAGCTTTAAACATGGGCAGTTCTCTAGAAAGTCTCTTTCTTTATGTAAGTGCTCAGGCTTACCATGAAACAATGAGACAGAAGCTTGAAGACTAGAACAGGCACACTAAACATGAAACAGCATCAACTCTGTCAGGTACAGTGTGAAACTGGATTGACTGTTGCTCTGCATGATGATTATACTATGTGAAAAAGAAAGGAATTCTTTAGTCCTTGTGCTGTGTTAATATATCAAAATAACATTGCAACAACAGCAGCAATTGGTGGCAGAAGATACCATGTGTCATGTTACTTGTCCTTCACCATCTATGAGATAACATGTCTAGTTGAATTCCATGATAATTCATTTTGTCCCATATTAATGCCTAGAAATCTCCTGCACATTCATTTTGTAATCTTTACTTTATGGATTATATTCAGAATAGTGGAAGATAGGAACCCCATAATTTGAAGATGGGATACATATATTCCATCTTGTGAGCAGTGGAGTCCTCTCAGTATCTAATGAAATCAGTAGGGATCTAGGCATCTTTCAGGATCTAGCTCTGTCATTTCTTACTGAGAAAAATGAGATGTAAGGCCACCGTAAAAAAAAATAATTGATACTATTCCTCTAGAAATTGCTGTAAGGATACTGTCGGAATATGCTAATCATGGAATCTGAGTCTGCTACACTGAAACTTCATAAATGCAAGATTTTATACCAATTGCCAGGTATTATTAGTAAGCTAGGGTTTTTAATAACTGATGCTTAATGAATGTTAATGACAAGAACATGATTCTTCTCCTAGGCCTCTGAGGTCTGGTTTGGAAAGACATCAAAAGGGTAAGTTTTATTTTAAAAGTATAAAAATTGTGAGATTAGCTTCTAAATTACTGTGTTCTAACTTGCTTTAATTGATTTTCTTACTCAGACTTGCTTGAAGTTTGACACCATAGATGCAGTGGAAACAGCCATGGATTTAAATATCATTTTGGTCTCTGTTCTACTGCAAAAAATTTTCACTTCTTTTGGAATACATGCAGAAGCCCTGAAATTCTCATAATAAAGTAAAAAGAAATAAAAATAAATAAATCTAGTTGGTACCATGAAAATACTGAATTAATTGGTCATCCAATTTCCAAATTACAATTTTAAGTGTATAAATCTTTCTCTTGGCAAGAAAAATTTGCCTGGATAAATGTAGTCCATGTAGTTGTTGTTTTTTGCTACTAATGGAGGCAACATGCTCAACAATGTCAAAAGGTTACAAATTAACTTCCTAGGTACAGTGGCATTGCAAATACTATATTCAGTATTAATTACAAACTGAAACTGTCTTTTGTATTTTATTTTATTTTATTTTACTTTATTTGGCAACACAGTTTAGAACACATAAACAAAATGGTAAAACAACTAAGTACAAAAGATTTCTTGAAACCTAAGCTTCAATATTTCTAACTTCCCTACTCAGCAATGAGAGACTCTTCTGGTTTTGGGAAACTCCAGAATTCTGGGTGTCCCAGAGTGACTTGGAGAACTTGAATATCCTATTTCATGTCAGTACATATGATAGGGGGGCTGAGGTTTTCTTATGCTCTTCAGAATTTTCCTTCTGACTGAGATATCATGAACTCTATTTTTTATGAGGGACCAGAACAAACATTTTTTAAGATGTTGGCATTTTCCATGGAATAAAGCTTGATTAGTTCTACTCAGAGGGAGCCTTAATTATTTAAAATGGGGTTTCTTATGATTATGAAAGTCTGTGTTAACAAATGGACATCCCAAAATCTCTGCCTCCACACTAGAACAAAGTGAGAAAATATAGATACTGAAAATAGAACTGTACCACTGAAAAAGGAACATCCTGGAAGGAAAAATGTTTCTGAAAATATAATCCTAAACAGGCATGCTGTTTTGTTGACCTACAATAAAACAGATTTCATGGCTTACATAAGTTTAGAAGGATGCTCACACAGTATCTAGGTATTGATTAGTAAATGACTTAGAAATTTCTGGATAATACTCATTTGGAAATTCATATACCAGGACCTCTTGGATTGAAAACCAAAACCAAAAGCACAAATGAACAAAAAGAACTCAAAAATCAACCAGTGAACCAACCAACCATAAAAAAACCCCACCCAAGTAATTAATTCTAAACAGAGTATGTAAAACGAATAGTTGTGTTATGGACTAGGTCTAAGTATGACCTACGATTTAAATTTCTAGATAACACCTTTATCTTCTATCTTCCCTAAAGGATAGATTGCATCTCTCCTAACAGGGGAAGTTTCATATTATAAAAGGCAATGTAACCGTGTAGTGTAATCACTTGAAGGGAAGAAAAAAGATTCAGGTTTCTGCTGCATTTAGGTAAGCACTGAAAGGAATGCAAAAACATAAAAAGGCAAACCAAAAATCCTTCCTGTGTCCTTTTGTCGCTGAAGATTACTACATCATTTTGATGTCTGCTGGAAGTCCAGTGACTTGACTGGACTCAAGCTTCACCCAGTAAATATTCGTACCAATAAGAAAAATTATTTCCAAGAACTGGATTGAACATTTAGCCATACAGGAGAGAAAGACGTTTGTGCTATTCATGAATGCTGCTCAGAAGAACACATTGTCATAAGCATTGCTACTACAAGTAGAACCAGATAGTAAAATGTCTTTATAATTAAGCAGAAATGTGGAAAAATGGTGGAAACAGAAGACAGATGAGGAAGAGGAGGAGGTGAGAAGGTCAGGAGTTAGTGCTTGGAGATCAGTTTTCTGCAGAATGTTATCTGCTAGATAAGATTAACACAGAAGAGAAGAGCAGGTAAACGAAGAAGAGAAACCAAAAATAAAGTAACAGTCCTTAAACAACCTTAAGAAAAATTGTTCTGCATTTGCTTTCCTCCAGAATTGTTTGGCACCTTCAAATTCTGTTGTACCTTAACCCTCAGCTATAAACATTAAGCTTATAGCAATTAGTAAGATTATAGTTCTTTCTTGAAGACTTGGCTACACAATTATATAAATTGCAAACATGCAGTGTTCCTTCCACTGTGTATTTGTGGCATTAAAATTTCAGTCTATGTTCAATTCAGGCTTTCAGCCCAAAGCTCTGGAGACAAAACTCGCCCTGCCTTGCATCTATATTTGAAGATAGCTAGTGGAAACACAGTCAGATTTGACAGCATCTAACAAATGCCTGTATCCTTTCTCCCTGTTGCCAGCTTTGTGAATTTCCCTGGGAATCCCCTACCAGGGAGACAGCAAGGGTGGGCAGGCTGGGGTGCAGAGTACAGGGTGCAAAGAACAGCCACTGAAAAAGGCTGCAAGCCCATAACTCAGCTGCCAAAACTGCCTCCTTTATCATGCTCTGGGGATTTTGATAGATGATTAATATTAGTGGAGAATTCTAACAAAAGCTGACAACAGAAGACCTGATAGAAGTTGCACACTTGGAAAGTATTCACAATTTGGGGAAGGTCAGACTATTCTAATTATAACTTGTCTTCAAATGTTCTGTCAAAATGCTTGGAAAGTTTTTCCTTGTTTGTCTGCTCATCTTTTTAGAGTAGATGATCATCTAGAAAGCATTTCTCATGTTGTGTGTCCCAAACAGCATCCTCCCAAGACCTGCTCTGAGACCTGGAAAGGTCATCTATGGGAGCGCAGAAATATAAATTGGCAAGAAAATTAACACTAATATTGACTTTTTACATCTGTTCTAAGGTCGAATTTTGTGCATAGGTATGACTTAACATAATATGTTCTGACAATTAATTTTAAACTGTAACGTACATCTCACTAAGCACCACTCCAAATTAGTTAATTTTAGATACAGTAATAGCTGTCCATAAGTGTATGTGCAAATCCACTCAATATTTTAATACCCTAGGTTTTTGGGTCAATATAGGTCTTATTTCATTGGAAAGAGAAGTGAAATTGAATTAAATAATTAGAAATCATTTTAACTGCCAAGTCTAGATAGAATCCAGTTTGCAACATCTTCATCAAATAATTTAGAACCTGTTCACTAAAAGGGACTTGGCACAATTATAGTGTATTTAGATTTGGTCCAATGTGTGTGATTATCCTGTAGCTGCTCCCTTTTCCTAACTGATGAAGTATCTTGACATTAAGTTGATAGGCAACTTGAATTATAAGGTCCTATGCCAAATAGTTCTGATTTAAATTTGTTTTAAACACAGTTTAGCAAACTTCTACTCCAACAGAGCCATAGAGAGATTCAATTGTATATATAGATGCACAATAAATTAGTCATGTTCATCCCTTAGGAGTAGAAGAACACACGTGTCAAATAGCTTCAAATTTTCTAGTGAAGCCAGCAAATCCTATAGCACAAAGTCGTGTCAGCTTTTTAATGAGAGAAACAGCCATGTCAAGGCTCTTTCACCTCCAGGGAAACAGAATGCTAACATGGTACCTATTCTTCTACCTTATCAAGTTTAAATTTCTTTTACCTCAATCAAATCACATTGAGTTCATTATAATCTCATTTGCTGATCCAGAACCACTTAACTTACTCTTATATTAATGCTGATACCATGCATATAATCATGTCTACATTTTTCTTTTATAAGAAAACCAAAGGATGATCTAGCATTGAAAGCTGCATATCAGATATGAATCCAGTATGTGATAATGCTTTTTCTTTACCATATTTTTTCAAATCACATAATTTCCATAACTACTTAAGAGGAATTTTGTTGCTGCTGGAACAAATGGTGGCTCATGTTTTTTCCCATACCCTTTCCCTCACATGCGTTATGCTGTGTATGTCTGAAAACAATTTTTCACTGTTATGTAGGTTGCACAAAAATCTCAACACCTAAATCCTTGATGAATGCATCACTAAACATATTGAAAAAGATATTATATGCTGATGCGGATTGCAAATCAGATGAAATTCCTCCATAGAGGATTTTTCTCACATAGTTAACCCTAGTAAAAATATTGCAAGATATTAAGTTTTTAGGAATGATTTTTCAAGTATAGGCATTATAAAAACAGCTTCCTAGTTTGTAGCTTTCCCAGATGCAGTTTTTCCTCAGTAACAGACATCCCACCTTCAATCACTGCTGTGAATTTTTTTGTATCTGTTTTTCTGTTGAATGTATCTCTGCCAAAAAGGGGTGCATTCTAATCTGGTTTAAGCTAGAAGTTTTTAAAGCAATCCCACTAAAATATACGGAGCTTTTCATCACATATCTACAAGTCAATATTTCTTTCAGACCCTCCCCTAGGGGTTGATGGAAATGTCCTTATTTCTGCTATGTTACTTGATTATGTTTGGTGAGACACCTGAACTAGCTTTGATATAATTATTTTAAATATTGCTCTTTTTCATGGAGTAACAATATATGCCTTTGCCTTAAAAACCATGGTAAAGTACTCCTTGTTAAACTTCATGCTGCTCTGGCCTAAACTGTTACCTCTACTCAGTTGCGTGGTTTAAAGGTAGGTCAGGTAGCTCTTCACTATATTGCTGTACTGCTCTGTAGGTACAACCTGTGACAGTTTTCCTAGTTTAGATTTTGTCATATACACAGCTGCAGGAGCTGCTAAAATCTTCTGAAGGTTTCCAGAACTCTGTGTAGGATATTTCTCATACATACCATCATGTGGGTGTTTACTTAGCATGACATAGCTTCAAAACATCATTGCCTCTTATCCCCTACGCAGTCTGAAGGCGTTCAACAATGTCTTCCAGATTCAAATGTGAGAAAAGGGAGACTTATCTAACTGTACACTCCAAGACTTGAGCAAAAGAATAATTGCCCCAGCACAGCAGCAAATACAATATTCTAATAATTGTACTTCCAACTTCCCTATAACAAAGGAAAGAAATTTTCAGCTATTTATATGTAAAACGTAAAATAAAAATCATATTGGGTTAAATGAGATTAAATCTCTGTAGCTGTTTGTTTTCTCCCTCTATTATTATTTGGGATCAGTGGCCAGTTGTGACCCACATCAGGAAGTAATACACCAGTACTGCTGTGGTGATTGGGGGTCTGCCTGTGGGGTGAAAAACTCCTTAGGTATACATTGCACACTGTTGCTTCTGTTCCAGAAGCTTAAAGTCAGGCAGTCTTCCTAAAATCCTTTGTAATAGTTTACACCTCATACTAAGTTGCACATTTTTTATCTTTGAATATAGACATATCTAAGTATGTATACCTGTAAAATGTTGTATGACATGCTAGCTGTTAGAATGTGTTTCTTGCATACAAATTATATCTTGCTTGAAAGCTGCCTAGGAAATGCTTAGATTACTTATATTATGAAGTGCATGGTTTTGTCAGAATGCAATGATTTCTGGGTGTGCATTAATTTTGCTGTAAAATGCAAGGAGATGATAAGCTTCCAGCAACTCAGTCCAACTCAATTAACTGCATCCTTCTAGGTGAAGATGTCAGGACTTCATGCCATTTTTGTCATTTCACTATTTTACAGTTCAAACTTCTACATGGAGTTAGAGCAATCCACAATTTATAATGTCTGTTGAAACTTCCCATCCCTCTGGCAACCAATATGGCAGCTGCTTTACTGGATCAAGAGCAATTTGCCTTCTTGGAGATTAACTTTGGGAAAGTGAACCAACCCTTGCACACCAAAACTTGATTTAAACATCAACCAGAATGGTCTAAGTTTTGATTCATGCACGTTTGGCCCAAGTCATGCAACCCCACATCACTTACACTTTTACTTAAATATTACACTTCTAAAGAAGGAACTTAATTTGAAAAGAATCTTTGTGCTTTAGCTGGTTTTGCCTTAAACCTGGTTCCAGAAGGCAAATATAATCTGAGTAGTAGACTTGCCAGCTCCAAATCAAATATCTGAGGCATGAGAGGGCATCTTTTGTGAAAAAGACTTTCTTCAAGTCTTTTTACTCTAACATTGATTCTACCAGAGCCCTGTGCCTTGGGATATACTGACAGAAGCTGACACGTGCAAGGGCGGGATCAGTACCAAAATAAACTTGAATGGCCCAGAATTTACCTTGCATCATTATTAATTTATAGAAATTCTTCAAGATAGTAAGTTTTTAAACCACTGTGTTAAAACCATCAAACAAAGCCTACTGTACCATGTACGTAATGACACATACACAGGATTTTACAGAGAAATCTGTCAGAAAAAGAAAAATGTTAAAGTGGTGCTGGCATCACTGTAATTTAAAACATCTTCATGATTTCTTAGGAGACAGAGTGTAAACTTTGTAAGGGCAATGACTCAGGTGATCTACCTCACATTTTACATAGCTTCTGTATAAACTATACCTTTAGACAGGTTCTGATGAGACAAATGTAACGGATGCATTTTCTTCCTTGTGGATGCTTTAAAAGAAAATTCAAGGGGGGGGAGGGGGTATTTTTAGAAGTTTATTTCCCTGTAAGAGCAGATAGTAATATCCTTCATCTCTCCTCCACTCTTCCTTTTCTTTGCATATACCACTCTGTAATAGTCAAATACACTTCCAGATCCACACAGTATTTCAGTGTGAAACATAACCATTCTCACCATGCTTCACTGGATGCATAGCTTATCTATAACTTTGAGATGTACATTCTATAACAGACATACTGAGAGGAAAAAAAACAAAACCCCACTTGTTTCATAAGGAGAATTAAAACAATTCTAAGGGATACAGCTACTTTTGCATTCAAGTCTTTAAATTATCTCTAAAGAATATAAAACATGAAGTTTTATTTCCAAACACACTCTCCAGTTTATCAATTAGATAATAATTCTATTGCTGGCAACTCCATTTGCAGAATGAAGATTGAGATTCAAGATCCACAGTCAGTTGTCCAATAAATTAGAGGAGCTGACACAGGGAAATTTTTAATCTAATTTTCACTTTTTTTTTATTCATATTTTCTTGACTTTATTGCTGTTTGCATGTACCATAGAACTCTCAAATGGGAGAAATGCATTAATACTATTTCTATAAATTGGATATCTGCAGTCACTAGACAAAAATGCAGTTTTCATCTATGGTAATTACTGGGTTTCATTCAAATATGATTGTAATTTATGGAGTAATATCTTAGCTAGATTATTAATTGATCAAAGGTGTCATCTTAAAAGGCCAAAGTTATCAATACACTTCAGCACCAAGGGGCTACAGTCATTACAATACACCACAAATTAATGCTTCAGGGTCCCATTTCTCCCAAACATTAGTAATAAATAAACATTAGGCCAAATTTCCAGTGTCTGTATGATAAGATAACCTGATTTAGGAGGGTAAATTTGAACCTGAATTTCAGCTGTTCAGCATGTCAATACTCATGGTCCTGACTACCATTTATTATGTCTTAATGCTAATTTTGATACACTTACCCCTTGGTAAAATACTGAGATTCCAGTGGCAAAACCAGTCCAGTAGGCCTGTCAGTGCAGCTGCTCTTGTCACACACAGTCACAGCATTTACACATTGGTACCTTTAGGCAAGTAACTGAGTGCACTTATCAGCATTTCCTAATGCACTTATGTTTGTAAGACAAAGTAGAAACTTCAAGAATCATCATAAAGAGTGCTTCAAAGAGGCACAGGAAGCTTGATTGTCACTTCAGGAAATTACAAACCCTTTAGAATATATAGGTCGTGTGAGAAATTCTTTAAGGCTAGCAACAGTCTTTGAAAGCCTGGTTACATTATAAAATGCTAACCAATTAGATCTTAGGAAACACAGAACAAAACCAGAATAACTCCAGCAGGTGGCAAAGGTGACAGGAAAAGATGAGTTTCATGGAAGAGTCCTTTAGCATACAAGTTCAGGTAGAAAAACCTTAAAAAATTGCGGGGAAGGGAGAAGAGCTAATATGGGCACCTTAGGCAAGGTAGAAAGCAAACCAATGGATCAGAGAAGAATGTTAGAGAACTAGTATGGACACAAGGGAACACAAACAGGGGAAAAGAGCTTATTGGTGAAAGGACTCAATAAGTTAACAGTGTAGTTGATTTGACAGCTAATTTTCAGAAGGTGAGAAGTAAAGTAACAGTGACTCAAGGGAGGAGGGGAAGAATGATGTTTGTAATAATGAGGAAGGAAAATAATAATGATCCTGGAAATATGTTCTTTGGGGTAGTCAGATACAGACAGGAAAATACAGAGATTGTCTCGCATGTTACATCCAGAGTGAGACCAACAAGGAGACCTGTTTGGTGTACAAGAGAAATGCTGTGCATGTTGTCTACCTAGACTTTACTAAAGCCTTTGACACCATTTTCCACAGCATTCTCCTGAAGAAATGGGTTGTTCATAGCTTGGACAGTGTATGCTTCACTGCATTAAAAACTGGCTGGATGTGTGAATCACAGAGTGGTGTTGAATACAATTAAATCTGATTGGCAGCCTGTCGCAAGTGGTGTTCTCCAGGGCTCAGCATTAGGGCCAGTGTTGTTTAATATCCTTATCAATGAGCTGGATGAGGGGATTGACTACAACCTCAGAAAGTTTGCAGGTGACACAAAGTTGAGCAGGAGTGATGACCCACTGGATGATAGGAAGGACCTGCAGAGGGGTCTGGACAGGCTGGATCAGTTGGCTGTGACCAACTGTATGAGGTTCAACAAGGCAAGGTGCCAGGTCCTGCACTTGTGTCACAACCACCCAATGCAACAATATAGGCTTGAGGAAGTGGGGCTGGAAAGCTGCCAATGGAAAAGGACCCGAGGGTATCGGTCAATAGTCAGCTTAACATGAGCCAGCTTGTGCCCAGGTGGCCAAGAAGTATACATTTGTAAGCTATGCTAAATTACATGAAAAGAGTAAAATTTTGGTGTGTATCCCTGCCTAAGAGAAGAATAGACAGGGAGGGAAGGACTATCTTCATTCAGTGCTTGTCCTTCTGGTGCAACTCCTCCAAACAAAGATATGTAAACAAATTAAATTGCAATACCTTTTCTGCAGCGATGACCCTTTAGACACTCTGATTCTTGCAGGGGTGTAGCAGCTAGTAGCTAAACTTAATGCAGTTACTAAATTGATAGTTACAGTAGGAAAAATATTATTCCCATCTTGAAAAGGCATTGTCTGCAGGGAAGACATATTCTTGAATAGCTATTCCACATAGACTGCTTTCATAATCCTAGATAGTTCAACAAAGTTCAACAATTACAGTCTGCACATGTGATACCTGAGAGATGGGATTGTCTTTTTGTGCTTGCAGTCAACGAGTCAAAGCAGACAAGAACTAACAGAAAATTATTCATAAGGTTATATATGGATCTTATCAGAGTACAAAACCAAGCTAAAAATAAATGTATTTATTCAGATACCAGGCAATTTTAGAGCTCAAGTAATCATTCATTATTATAGAATCTTCCTTAAACTGGAGTACAGCCCAACTTCATGACTTTATGGTGTCAATATCACAATTAACATCCTAGCTAGTCTTTGCTGGAAATATAGGGGATGTGTGAAATACAAGTTTGTGTTTGAAAGGAGATTTTAAATGAAGCACCTAATGTTATTTAGTGTTAATGACCTTTTCTGTTAGCACTTTTTTGGTGTTTTAGCAAATGTAAATATTTATATAACAAAACATTTTAAAATGTCATTCTGAAAGCCAGAATTTCAATATTTAGTAAAAAAACAATACAACTGCAGCAAATGCACATTCTCCATTTTCCAGTCATGTACCACATAATAAATGTTCTGAGACAATTGTAGTATTCCATTAAATGCACACTGAAGGAAAAAAATTGCATACTTTGGTCAAATCTATATTCTGATGTAATGAGACTTGCCACTTTAAGCTACTGTCCAGTAGCACTAGGAAATAAAATCACCAATTGATAGTGATTATCTGCATTCACATGTTTTTAAATACCTTTTCTATTCTCTGCAAAAGCTAATGTTTTCTAGATGCTACTTGAACAATGAAATATTTAAGACAACAAATCTTTTTCTGCTGAGGACAGAAATTGTAATTCATGGAAGTTGTATTTGAAATCAAAAGCTTTTATTAATAAGGGCAGGTTGGAATTGTGTGATTGTTCATTATTTGTGAGGTTCACAATGATGTGTCTGGAGTTGGAAAAACACAGAAGAAGCTGATTTCCTTAGACTGTCTTGTAATCAGCAAATAGCTCTCAAACTGACTAAAGAACGTACATGGCTGAGGCACGAGCCTGATGTTTAGAAGACTTTTCTTTAAATTGTTATTAAGATTAATTTATTATTAATTAGTTAGGAAGAAAATCTTCACTATGAGGGTGCTAAGGCACTGACACAGATTTAGAGAGAAGTTGTCGCTGCACCATCCCTGGCAGTGTTCAAGACCAGGTTGAACAGGGCTTTGAGCAACCTGCTTTAGTAGAGGGTGTTCCTGCCCATGGCAGGAGAGTTGGAACTAGGTTCCTTCCAACTCAAACCTTCCTAAGATTTTATGATTTAATATTACTTTATTATTTGTTATTATTTAATATTTTATTATTTTTTTCTTGGTTACAGTTTTCTTTGCATCCATGGGAAAGTAATTCAAGGCGAAATCCTGATTCCACTAACATCAATGGCAAAACTTCATTGACCTGCTGAAGTCTAAGCTTAAATTACATTTGTTATTTGTTTTCCATGAGTAAAATACAAACAGATTAGCACATCCTTTCCCTTTCCTCTTTAATTGTAAGAACTTCAGTGCATGGACTGTCTTTCAGTCATGATACATACCTAAGTATTTTAAATGCAATATTGTACTTTCCTTTTTTTTTACCTTCTCAATTTACACACTTTTCAGAACAAAGATGAAGTATTTAGATATATAGAGTGTATGGTTGATATACACATATACAACATAAACAACATTCCTTTTCCATACACATGTATTTGCAATATCCAGTCACATGAATTCAGATCATCATTTCAACTTTTAAGGCATACTGAAATATGAAAGTGCTTATCTTCTTACATTCTGACCTGACCAGAAATGAGGCATCTCCACTTACCAGAACAGAGAGCTGAACAGGGCCACAGGACACCCGAACAAATATATGCCATACATTTAGTTTACAGCTGTATGTCCCCTGAATCAGCTTTGCCCTGTCTCAAATTCCATCCACCTGCCTCTACAACCTTTCTAGTTGTCATGACCTTCAGCATTACTGTAAATGATTCTAATCACTTCTGTGAACATACTTTAATATTCCCATACTTCAGAGATCACCTTTCCCCCCCATTTAACATTATTGAAAAATAACATGCATTTACTGCATTTTCCTATGCAATAATAAGGAGCCTTCTCCCAATACATTAAATGGAAAATTAAATCAAATATTAAAATCATAGAATGCTTAGGGTTGGTAAGAACCTTAAGATTACCTTCCTTATAGCAAACCTCAACTTCCCCTGTTTAATTTTAAACCTATTACTCCTTGTCTTGTCTCTTCAATCCCTGCTGAAGAGTCCCTCTCCAGGCTTAAATCCATTTTAAGTCTATTAAAAAAATCCATTGCTGTGGGTTTTTTCTATATGCTCATTATTTCACTCTAAATACCTTGCACAATCTTTACAATGAAATGTTTAATAATGTTCGTGTTGTTTTGGTTTTTTTTAAATTATATTATTTAATCACCAAAATTAGGGGTTAGTCTTTTTGTTGTTTCTCCTCCTTTAAACGAAAAGGAGTTGTATAAGGACTGTGGGATTGGCTTCCACAGGGCAGCAGAGAATGTTTTATTATTTCATTATGTTTCCTGGTTTGAGAAAGTAAAACTTAATGACCACAGAAGCACTCTGTGGTCTTAATGTATGTCACCTATTGAATACCCTGAAGAAAAGGTATCATATCTTCTGTGTTTAAATTTGTATCTCCAAGAAGGTAGTTGTTTTGTTGCTCTAAATTTTGAAAAATCACAGGAAGCATGTTCACAAACCCCATTAACAAATAAGGTTTGTGCTCACACTTCCTGCACACTGCTTTGGAAATTGATCCCTAAGGGTCTAATTAGCTATTATGCACTTTTCCTACTGAAAAAAGGAAAAGTAACTTTTATGCTTAAAATAACTTTGCAACCAAAATCTTCCAGAAGATTTAATCTCTCTTATTCAGTATCTCACCTCAGAATTAACCAAATCCCACAGGGCTCAATCTCAACATACAGTGAAAGGACCACACAGATTCACCGCACTTCCATATCAGTATTTGTCATCTGCATCAAAAGCTGCAAATTTAGCATGTCTTAGTTCTGTCAGGTGCTAAGTCTTAACTTACACTGAAATTAGAGATGGGAAAAAGGAAGCTGAATCCCTCGAATGAACTCAAAAGTGTAGATGCTTGTATAGCACATTGAAACAAAAGATGACAATGAATATGAGGAGTATGCAGAAAAGGTGTGGTCTGATTATTACGATTTGGAAGTCTCACTTTAAGACCTCCATGATGTCAGGAATGGACATCTTAATGATTTTCAACTCTCAAACATGCTACTAAATTGTCCACAGCATTTAGCAAACAAGTGGCATTCAGCAAACAAGTGCTCAGCTCATCATAAAACATAGGGAAGAACAAGGGACATTGCCCACTGGAATGTTTCTGTGCATGGGATTTCTTGTTAGAAAATTGCTCAGTATGCTTGGGACAGTATTTTTCTTGGTCTTAAATATCCACTTCCTCCCACCAGCTCACACTTTTACTTTGTCCTGCTCAACCATGTTGTGGTATGCATAAGTGCTTTCCACAGAGATCAAACTTCTTGCCCTTTGTAGATACTATCTACACCCTTGCAGGAGGAATTCTTCAATTAGCAGTTCTTGTAAGTCAGTTATCTTCATAAAAGTGGACACACACTACCTAGGAATCCAATTATCTGTTTGACAAACGTTGGGCTGTGGGATGTTTACTCTCTGCTCAGAACAAAAACAAAATGAGGAACATGCTATTAAAAAACAAGAATGAGATCAATACAGTGCTTAAACCTGGCATTACACTTTTCAGAAAACAAATAAACAGTAAATTTTCATGGTGATTCAGACTTCTCAAGGGTTATTAAAGCATTATGAAATTATCGTAGAATCAAAATAATAAGTTATTCTTGAAGAAAAAATAAAAAAAAAACAAAATGAACAAAAAAAAACCCAAACAAAAAAACAAAAAAAAAAAAAAAAAAACAAAAAAATTTAAATAAAGAAAAAAAAAAAAATAAAAAAAAAAAAAAAAAAAAAAAAAAAAAAAAAAAAAAAAACCCAAACAAACAAAAAAAAAAAAAAAAAAACCAACCAAGATATTTCATTCTGGAAAAGGCTAAATGAAATATTTTGGCCTTAGTGATGTTAAAAAAAAAAAAAATCTGATAAAAATTTTATACAAATGATAGAATCATGGAATAGTAAGTGTTGGAAAGAACCTTAAGATTATATTTTTCCAACCCCTCTCCTGTGGACAGGGAAACATTGCACTAGACCATGTCACCCAAGAACATATACATGTTTTATTTTCAACAAAACATCATTTTAGTAAAAAAAGGTTTTGGGAAAATTTAAATGAACAAAATTGTTTGAAGCACGTCTTGTGTAATACTAAGAAATGTAACGTTCTTGACCTTATCTGATGGTGAAAGCGCTTCCTGTTAGCGGATGGATTCAAGAAATGTTCTATCACAAGCAATGTCCTCAACATAAAAAGGACATGGAGCTGTTGGAACAAGTCCAGAGGAGGCCCACAAAAATGATCAGGGGATTGGAGCATCTCCCATATGAAGACAGGCTGAGAGAGTTGGGGCTGTTCAGCCTGGAGAAGAGAAGGCTGCGTGGAGACCTCATAGCAGCCTTCCAGTATCTGAAGGGGGCCTATAGGGATGCTGGGTAGGGGCTCTTCATTACGGACTGTAGTGACAGGACAAGGGGTAACAGGTTCAAACTTAAACAGGAGAGGTTTAGATTGTATATAAGGAAGAAATTCTTTCCTGTTAGGGTGGTGAGATGCTGGAATGGGTTGGCCAGGGAGGTTGTGAGTGCTCCATCCCTGGCAGTGTTCAAGGCCAGGTTGGATGAAGCCTTGGGTGACATGGTTTAGTGTGAGGTGTCCCTGCTTATGGCAGGGGGATTGGAACTGGATGATCTTAAGGTCCCTTCCAACCTTCCAACTATTCTATGATTCTATGAATGTACACTTGTGTATTTTGCAGGCCAGGCCTGTGTGTTAACTGATAAGTTTACCAGCAGAATTACAGAGAAATTGAAATATAAAAGTAACTATTTTGAGGGGTTTAAGTAGAAAATCCAACAGTAGCTGAAGCAGTAGATGGGTTGTAGGTTTTATACCATGGTTGTATTTAAACAAATGACTTGTCAAATGCACATTCATAGTGACATCCAAAGACATCAAATGATTAAATACTGTTAACAGTAATGGAAACATTCAGAGAATAAATGGCAGTGGCATTTGTTAGTTTGTGGGGGGCTTTTTGTTTTTTTTTTCTCATAATCAAACACAAAATAAAACCTAAGATTAGCACTGAAGGATCATAAACATGTCACTACAGAATGCAAATTAATTACATGTGATCACCCAAATATGACTATCTCACTCTAAGCATTTCACCACAATTTACTTTATTGATTAAACCACGTTAAAATGAAGAACAGCCTTTCTGATTGCAAGTATTTTTATTTAGGTTAAAAGACTATGAGAAAACAGCATTGAAGTATAATTCATTGCCAATTCATTTCCATTGTTGACTCATCCGTAATAGATATGAATCTGTTATTTTGGAATACTGATTTCAAAAGGGACTCTGTGTTCATTTGTAAAACTCATAGGAAAAAAAAAAGAAATCAGTGATAAAGACATGTTTTCTCTTGGTTTCCTGATAATTAATGCTTCTACATATCACCCAAACTAAATTTATTCCTTGATATTTCCACTGATTTCAACACAGTTCACACATGATGAACTTCAGTATTTTTCTTTTTTATAAGGAGTTTTATTTTAATGCCAATGCTGTGTGATACTATTACTGTGGGAAGTAACAAGCAAAGCAGACTGAGAGATAACACAACCATAGTGCGGAATCAAATGTACTATAAGCACTAGAGGGGTAAAGGGCAATCTGGTTTTCCCCAATGGAAATCTGTATCACATAAAACACACAAAACAGCATTTTACTAGATCTTACATATTCTTCAATTTAATTACAGATTCTAACTTCACATTTTATATTCTCCTACCTAACAAGGATTTTAAATAACTTGCACTTATTGCGCATTTTACAATTATAATAAGGTTGGGCAATTATACAAAGAGATTTTTTTCCATTTATTTCCAATTTCATACTTCCCAAAAGCACGAAATCCAAATAAAATCTTTGCAAATCTAAAAGAAAGGGGAAAGGGTACAAAAAACTATTTATAAGTAGGTAAGAATGCTCAGAGTCTCTTATCAACCTGTCAGTTTAAGAAAGGGAGTGTGGGGGATGGAAATCTACTGGTATACAACAGGGGAAAATTGAGTAAATGTCAGCAGCACATAAAAATAAAAGGAGATGAAAATTGTTTTAAATATTAGTTAAGAATGGATCTCGTGATATCTTGGAGCTGTTGCTATTTTGGGGGATGAGAAGCAAAGATTTTAGTTATGGACTGTTTCCAGGGTGCTCCAATCTCTGGAACAACAGGAGCTGGCACCACATCCAGGGTCCCTTAGATGTGCAGAAAGCCACCCTACTGCTACCACCTTCCACTCACCTTATACAACACCAGCGTGCCTTTTCCATTTTCCCTTCAGCATTTTCCTACGCACATTATTGTCATCACAAATTTACCCAGTACATGAGCTACCACCCTACACAAAGGTAACACCTCCTCTGCATTTCTGCGAGAAGTAGATGCTAAATTCATTTAACTACCCTGGAGCAGGTGGATGTTCCCTGAAGGAACTGTGGCCCATGGAGAGCCCAGGCTGGAGCAGGTTTATCATGAAGGACTGCAGCCCATGGCAAGGACCCAAACCAAAGCAGGGGAAAAGTGTGAAGAAGGAACAGCAGAGAGGAGCTGTTATGGACTGACCACAGCTCCCGTTCATCCCTCTGGGAGAAAAAGATGGGGTGGAAAGTGTTTTCTGTGTTTTGGGTTTTGTTTCTCACTATCCAATCACCATTAATTCACAATAAATCACATTTATTTTCCCAAAGTCAAGTCTGTTTTACCCATGATAATACCTGGTAAGTGATCTCCCTGTCTTTAACTCAAACCAGAATATTTCCCATACCATTTTCACCCCTGTCCTGTTGAGGAGGGACAGTGAGAGATCAGATGGGTGGACATCTGGCAGCCAGCCAAGATCAGCCTATCACAACAAGGTTAAATTAAGAAGAATTAAAAGAAAGGGAGAGAGCAACATGAAATTACTGATTAAATAATACTTTTTGGTGGAATATAAAAGCTAAAAATTAGTAAATGTTCATAAACAGCCATTATATTGTTTAACTTGAATTTAGTTGTAGAAATATGTAAGCTTTTGTGCAAGTTTAGCATGGAAGTGAAAGTCAAATAAAGTATATTGTTTTAGTAAAGCCTCAGCTCTTACATTGAGATGCGTGGACAGCTAGAATGCATTAGTTGAAAAAAACACTAAAAAAATTATTATAGAACTGTTGGATTTTTGTTTATTTGAGGTTTTGTTTGTTTGGGTTTTTTTTTAATTTAGCCATTAGGGAGGGGCCCTTCATTAGGGACTGTAGTGACAGGACAAGGGGTAATGGGTTCAAACTTAAACAGGGGAGGTTTAGATTGGATATAAGGAAGAAATTCTTTCCTGATAGGATGGTGAGGCACTGGAATGGGTTGCCCAAGGAAGTTGTGAGTGCTCCATTCCTGGCAGTGTTCAAGGGCAGGTTGGACAGAGCCTTGGGTGACATGGTTTAGTGTGAGGTTTCCCTGCTTATGGCAGGGGGGTTGGAAGTGGATGATCTTAAGGTCCTTTCCAACCCTAACTATTCTATGATTCTATGATTCTAATTGTAGCTTAAAATATCTTGTAGACAGTATTTGGAATAGCACAAATAAATTGAGATTAAAGTGGAGGAGACGTCTTTAAGACCTCAACAGTTTTGTCTACCATGAGTAAACAGTATTTCCTTAGATTTGCAGTATTTCAAAAATGCTATGTTGCTACCTAAAGCTTTGGATAGTTGCACCATCTTATTGCTGCTGCAATCTGAATCAACTAACAATGAACCTTCCTTTAATGATGAAACAAAATATGTTTTGGAATGAAAATGTACTAAAGTAGCTCTTGAAAAAACTATCCATCTGTTTGCAATAGGTCGTAGTAATGCCAACCTTCTAGCTGTGAAATATCCAACAGGATGCAACTTAGGTTGAAAAATTTGCAGTCCATTCTCTTCTCTAATTTTTCCCACCATTTGAATTACCTTTGGAGAACTTTTAAGGACAGAATGTAAAGCATAAAATGTGTACTGCATGTGTATGGGGTCACAGGATATAGAAAACAAATTTGCACCTTGCTTGCTAGTAAGGTAACTTAGTTTGCCTTCAGGAGAAGCCCACCCCTGAACAAAGTAGGGTCACCGTTTCCAATTACGGCTAAACAGTAAGTAAAATTTTACTTAGAAAGACATCTGTTATTGCAGGCTGTTGGTCTGGGGTAAGGGAGGATTGCTTTTCTTTGGGGGTGGTGGGGGTTTTAATATGTTTAGCTGGGAACATAACACATTGAGTGTGGATTGCACATTATGAGAAGAGCTAGGGACCTGTGAAGAAAGGTAAACTCAGTATTATACTTTTCAAACACATGCTTACTCCATCTTTAGTTATAAGGACTCATTATTACAAATTATATGGCATCTAGAACATCAATTATATGGGAAAGTATAAATTTAAATGAATTAGGTTTACTTCTAGAAAAAATTAATCTGTATTTAATTATGCACTACACAGGTATACATCACGTCCAAGGACTCAGAAACTGATCCAGGTACTTGTTAAACAATAAGCATAATTGGTAGCTTTCAGTGTTTCCCTTAGCATTTTGAAATAAACCACTTAAAAAAAAAAAAAAAACCTATTTTTTTTAAACAA
>NDXB01000015.1:24919-59051 GCA_002631895.1 Agapornis roseicollis
CTCAAAAAAAAAAAAAAAAAAAAAGACTTTAAGAAACAGCAAGTCAGGATGGAGCCAGAATAAAAACTCTTCAGTTCTGAAAGAAGCAATAAGCAACAGCATGACAGAAGTATTGCTTTAGCTTAAAATACCCCCAGCTTCTTTAATCCGTATCATGGAGAATTTTTCCTGTAGCCTTCAACAGCCAAAATCACAGAGTAACTTATCCTTAACTTTTATAGTCAGCCCTAAGCCTCGGCTGTCAAGCTTTATCCACTGAAAAAAATATTTCTTTTTGACTTACAGATCTATTTATTTATTTATTTTCTTACCTTTTTTAAATTGTGAAACACAAATAATAAAAAGTCAGCAGTTCAATGCATACCAGCATCAGTTTTTGCATGGGTTATGTCTGCATGTGAAACTGTGTTCTAAAGTTTGATTACAGCATCAGACTGCTTTGTTTTGGGATAATAATCATAACTGTTATAACTAGAAGGACAAGAACTGTTCTATTAAAATAAATGCACTCTACTATAAATGCCAGTGCCACACCAGCAAGGTCTGCATAAAATACAAAGCTGCTGACAAGAAGGGTTAAGCAACCAAAATATATCAATGCTAAGTCTCAACATAGTTGTTTAAATGTCATCTGAACCTTAGAGGACTCCCTTTCTAAATCCTAAAACTAAATATGATAAGTAGAAAAAAAACTAAATATCAATCTCTAGACACAGTGCAATGTTTCAAAAGGCCGGTTTTAGAGATAATTAACTTAAGATCCATTTGAGAAAGGTTACAAGACTCAAGTAGCACAGTCAACATTCTGAATGTTATTAAACCTAAGATTTTAAGCTGTTTAAACATTTAGATCTCATTTAAATACCTTCTTTTATATGTGATTTAGCATATTAACAAGGTCATTTGACAACAATTTTGCAGAATTGATGTAAATTACGTGTCAACGACAGATGAAACTCAACTTCCAACTATGTGATTAAAGCTAAAAACTAATAAAAGGAAAGCCTCCCAAAATCTTGATGTCAGGCTAAAACCTGATATTCTCAAGGTATCCATGGACCATGTAACAGTGTCTCAGAGTCCCAAACAAGCATTTGCCAATAGCTGAGTACAATTTGTAACTGAGCTTATCAACAGGAATGAACAGGTGTGAATGCTGATGTACATACCCATAAAATAATGATAAAAGCATTATCATCTTACAATGTTAATTAATCAAAAATCACATTTGTGTAATCTGAATTTAGTTCTCATGCTTATGATACTCTCTTTAACAGTATGATCACAAACATTAAAAGCTAACAAGTTCCCTTACTCCTCATTTGATGCTCAGCTTGGATGGAAATAATTTATGAAAAGCTTTTCAATTTTTTTATTAATCTTCATTTTCTATGTGTTGTTCCAGTTATTATTAGTGGCACACTCTTCAAACACAGTTTTAAAACCAGAAATGTAATTCACAGATTTCTACTGTGTGATGGATTCCCCAATACCAATTTATTTTCAAAACCTTTCACCCCAGTAAAATGATGAGGCTGTGTTTGGCATTATGTACATTCTAAAGAGGGGTTACTGGATCACAGGGAGCTTAAGGTCAAATGTGTCAATTGATTTCGCATTTCAAGCCTGAGAGGTGGCTAGAAACTGATTTTTCAGCATTTCTAGCATTAAATAGCACTTTTTTTGTTTAAAGTACTGCTTTATTGGCTATGATTTTAGCTCTGATTCATAAAGAGCAAATGAAGAAAGTTGGGTTCAAATTATTTAATAGCATGAAATAGCATTCCATGTCACACATAGGAATAAACTCCAGTTTCAAGGCAAGATCCAGCTGTATTCATAGTGAAACCATCCTTTACTTCCTGCAGTCTCTTGCCTCATTCAAATTTCCCCAATAACAGCGCATAATAGGTCCCAGGATGAGTAATGGCCTTCTTACCCTGATTAATCCAAAGAACAATTCCACCTTGAGCACTGGCTGGGATAGGATCCTGAGAAAAAAGCTGGGTGTGATCATTGACTTTTGTCTGGATCATCATACCGAGGTATCAGTAATCAGGCAAAAACAAATCAGCTGACTTGCAGCCTTACCCTTTCCACCTGAGACATGCACTCATTTCTTGCTCTTCTCACAAACTCTGCAATCCCTTCCTATCTCCAGTAGAAAATGCAACCTAGGCCTTAAAAAAAGGTAGCAAGTATTAGGCAATTCAGATCACCAAACAAGTTATGTAAAATAAAGTGGTTTTAAAGAGATTACACCTTGTATACATTATGGCTGGCACTAAGAAACAGCATTTAGAAGGAAAAAAATGCATGTGGAAGAGAAACAAATTTAAGGAAGCTTTACTTATTCTTTGGGGAATATCAAGAAAAGTCATTCAGTTCATCACACAGATATATTAACAGAACTTTAGAGAGCAAAGAGCTGTCTACCAAAGTGGCCAGAATCATCAGAAACCTGAAGGTAAAGAGAATAAAATGTGAATAGGGATGATACAGACTAGCAGTATATATCAGAGATTTAACTTACCTTACAATCAATCCAAAGTGCAGAAAAATTACAAAGATACCAGGAGAGTTGCACTTCTTGAAAAGTCAGTACCAATATGTCATTGTAAAGATACAGGAAGTATGGTGTCATTATTAAAACTCCTGATGTGGTGCATGCTGCAGAGTAAATGGTGGTTAAATAAAAATGCAAACATAAAGTAGTGGCCATGTTCTTTATATGAAAAAAACTTCCTTCTGTGATCTTCTCTTTTTGCAAATCACAGGAAAACAAGTGCAGAGTAGCTGAACCATGAAACTTTCCATTAATTAATCAACAAGAGAAACAGATTTCTTACTTAAATACACCCTGCCTTCCTACAATTGCTTAGTCAGAGCTTCTAATCAGACAACAAGCTTAATTCAAACAAACTGTAGAGTCCTCAAGTTTAGTCTGTTAGTTTGGTGGGGTTCTGTTTTATTGTGCTTTAATTGGATTGCAGAGAGCTAGTGGAAAAGAATGCTCTGAGAGAGAATCAGAAGGTTCTTGGGTTTAAGTTCAGTTACTTTTCAGAGACATAGGTCAAATCTCTCTAATTCCTTTTCTTGTTTTGGTTGACTGCCATACAAGTATAAAGAAGTATCAAGGTAAGACCAGCTGCTTTTCAAGTAGATCATCAAAACAGATGTCTAATCTCTGTTCTGGTCACCTGCAAAAGGGTGAACCCAAGGCATTTCCTAACACTAAATACACTAAAATGCACCAGTTCATCTGATATAATATCGTTGACAAAAAATCAGGTTTCTGTCTTAATTTTCTCTGTATATACTGCAGGAGACAAGAAAAGTAAGATTTGAAACTTGTGAAATTATCCAAGGGGAAAGTGGACAGGGAAGAAAGAAGGATGATGCATTCAAGTGCCAGTGTAATATTTTTAATAATTTTTAATCATTAGAAGCTAGATCTAAGCAAAGCATGAGCCTTTGTGGAATATGATCCAGTATTGCAATCACTGTCACTGTTGCTTTCACTTGAGTCTGCCATGCTAAAACTGTTGCTTTATTTGCAGTGGTGGACCTTTCCTGCAGAGTGTAGTCTCAGAACAAGAGGTGGAAAGAAATAAATCACTTCAGGAATCTTCATCACTACAGCTGAGCCCCTAATTAATTTAGGTGATACTAGAAAGGACATTCTAGCTTTTGCCTACAAAACCATGCAAATTTTACTGGATTTCACCAGACAGCCTTTATACAGTGTGATACATCATCAAGGAATAACCATGATGAAACAAGCACTTTTGAGTAAATGGATTCTCTGTTCTTTCTATGTGGTAAGATGTTTCCAAAACATGATTTAACCCTAAATACAAAAATTCCCGAGTAGTTGCTCTCTGTCCAAGAGAATGTGCAAACTAGAAAACGATACTGAATGAGAGATTTTCAAGACTTTTAGTTAATCTTCATTCCTTGATTCAGCAAAGGAACTACAAAGGAAAAATGGGCCCTTCCTGTAGTCATATCTGCCAAATCTTATTTCCCTCTGTGTTGAGAGGCAGAATGATGTCTGAAATGCCAGAGACCAGTTGGTATGTGATCTTTTTCCTTCTTCCCCAAATCTAAGTAACTTTTTGTTTAGGGATACAGACCTAGTTTTGCTCAACATGTAAGAGAATGAATTAAGAGTGAGGGAAATATCTGTGAGTACTATTTAAAGCTAGAAAAGAGAGGGAGAAACTCACACTCCCACCATTCTACCGCAGGTTTGCTATCTCTGGGCACTTTGCCAGTGTGCAGGATAACACTTACATGTGACATAGCCTTGTGTTTTAAGCAGATCAGTAGCCAGAATCAAAGCATCTGGTGTTGGCTGTGCAGAACCACTCTTCATAATTAGGTTAATATTTTATACCAGCACATATTTCATGTATCTTAAGCCTACTAATCCACCATTATACATGTTACTGATCTCTGTTCCTCATTCATCCATTCACTGTGACTGAAGGACATTAGTTTTATTGGTTAGAGTCCACAGCCTTGGCCTGATGGAGATGGAGGAATGTAGACTGACCATGTGACACAATAAATCCATTGGGATTAACAATGATGTATATCATTTTCATGCTTGTGAGAGCACTGACACTATGGTATTAGTCACTGATAATGACCCATCTTTTCAGCATCTGCACCTCATTTCTGTTGAATATATCTACATCAGCTTTTCCCACAAACTAGTACAACTGATTTTCTTTTTTCCAGTTTTCCCCCTTTATTTTCAGTGTTGCAAACATTTTGGAGCCTGCTGAACAGGTCTATCTTTGGCTAGCAGCTTCAGCATATTGACCAAAATTCCTTTGAGTTCATGTCTGCCTGTATCACTGCTTTCATTTTACACTTGATGTGCTATGAGTCTGCATATGTGACCATGTGGGGTTTGATGATAGCACTTTACCAATTACTGCTCACAGCTGCAGATCTTTCCCAATGGCATTTTTTTTGATGCATAGCATTTTATGCTCTTTTTCGGGGTATGCCTCACACTGGTTGTGTTGCAAACATGTTATTGGAAGAACTAACTGGCATGACATCCTAATTTTGACTAATATTTCTGCAGATCTTTGCCAGTTGCATGGCTTTATTTGTTTATTTATAGCAATAAGGGTATGTGTCCTAAAAAAGATATATGATGACAAGAATGATCTGTAAGCAGTAACTATCTATCTGATGAACTGGAATTGTCAGTACTGCCTTTACAGTGAAGCATCATTGAAAGGTACAGAAGAGCTTTACAGAATTTACCAGCCTGCTATTTTTATAGTTCTCCGCAAGGATTCTCCAAAGCCACTAGATGAAGAGTATGGGGGAATGTCAGGAGCTGGCCTTGGCCAATTTCTGCCAATTCAAAGTATTTAAGGGCACTGAGGGCAGATCTTCATAGTCTGTGAAGAGGTAGCATTCCTCAGCCTGTTCCCAGCTTAACTCTTTTCGCAGTCCTCCTTTGCTCCTCTTTGCTGCAGAGGCAGTTCTTTGCCTCATGTCTGGATTGTACAGGGATCTTGACTTCCTGCTTCTGAGCAGATTTATGTTAGCTGTTTCCAGCCATTGCTTTAGAGTATAGCTGGCACTACACAAGGATGTAACATGTTCTTCCTGGCTTTCCAGCCTACCCGTGAACAAGAAATGCAAAGCTATAACCTGGAATCCAGTTTTTCTTCTGCTTCAAGTAGTCAGATATGCTTATATATTTACACCTGCAAAGCTCATGTTTTCTCCCACCAGAGGAACACTATGTCTTCATACAGGTTGTAAAGGCATGTAAAAAATACATGTTGAAAGGGTATAGATGAAACATATGTGGATGGTCTGAATTTTCATAATGAAGCAATAAGAGTGCAGGTCGTGAGGTAATGCATATATTCACAAAGGAGAAAAGCCATTGTTAAAGAAAACACGGATATGCAAAAATCAAATTGACAACAAGTTTTATTCTGTCAGTTACACAAGACCATTGACAGATGATGTTATGGGAGAAAATGTTTCACGAATGCAGTTCATGTGGCATTATCCCAGATGTATCTAAATTGCTTTCATTATTCTACACTGCACGGCTTGCATGCTTCTATTTGCTGTGTTCTGCTTGTCTGTTGGGCTGGTTTTATCTAGCAGTCTGAGAGACCAAGAAATACAAACGAACTTCTCTAACACATGTAGATGTTACATAAGCAGGTGTCTCTTGCTAACAAATGAGATACTTTTAATATCAGCTGGATTTGGAGAATCATTTAGATAGTTATTTTCAGTCCATTCAAAGTAGTTGGTGGTTCTCATTGTTCAGTTTCTGAGTATTTCTAAGATGTGTGTTTTACAGTATCAAGGGAAGCAATGAGCTTCTATGAATCCCCCTTTAAGTACATTACACAAGTTCAAATACATATAACCTATAGAGGAATAAAAATTTTCTGTTCCATTTTGTTTCAACTCTGGTGCTTCCTTTTTCATTTCCATAGTAATTTTGTTTCACGTGAAGCTATTTTGTTCAAATCTACTGCAGGAGAAGGTACAAAGAGATATAGGGTAGAAATAAGTTATAGCTCAGAAAACAAGTAGCAGCATCAGTGCTTCAGCCTGTTGATACTGAATGGCTGAGGAATCTGTTCAAATGGCATATTGCAAATCTTATCTGCTTGCAAGCTCTTTTAACCTCTAATAATAAATCTATTCTGGGTCTGGAGCAACAGAAGGATACATTAAAAATCCAATAATTTCAGAGAGAATGTAAAATTGGGTCTTTACAAATGTTCATAGACAACATTTTGCAAAGCATGTGACTCCAGCTCACTCACTGTCACCTTTTCGTATTCTCACTTCAAAGATGAACAAAACATTTCTATAAGTGAGCCACCAGCTAAGAGGGGATTTACTGTTGGCAGAAGTGCTTGCTCTTTTCCCTGTCTGCCCACCTAGCTGCTTTGCATGCACTTCTGGAAGCTGGAAAGCAAGACTGAAAATAGCTCAATGTCTGCATTGGGGAAACAAAGACACTCTGCTAGTACTTCATCATAGACACAAACTGGAAAAGAGGCAGCAAGAGACATAGTACTAGACTGCTGGTAGGCTGCTTTTTCTACTAGTTTTTAAATGCCTCATAGCATCTAAACCCCAATAAAACAATCTTCTGACATGTTGTCTTTGAGGTTGTCTCTTGCTACAGCACAACAGAAAGTACATAGCACTGGCTCAGTCATTTATTTGTCTGTCAAAATTGATCCAGTTTCCCACCTATTAAGTAGAGTGTCTTCACCTGTGTTACAGAGGAAATCTTGACTAAGAAGGAATAAATGGAATCACTACTGTATATTTATTTAGAGATAGATATTGACCAAGTCCAGTACACTAACATATTTAAATGTTTCCAATCTCACTGTGAACATCAAATTTCAAGTTAACTCTCAATAACAAATAAGGAATTTTAAGAAAAAAGTAAAATGCTGTAACAGAGGATTAAGAAATGGATACAGGAGTACTGCAAAAAAAGAAAAGAGAAAGATGTAAGATGTAAGAATGGGCAAAAAACTGTTTATGAAGGACCATAATAATAATCCTATTAACAGGTCCAATTAGTACTTTTAGGTGTAGCACTTTGTCACCATAGTTAATACATAGAATCATAGAATAGTTAGGGTTGGAAGGGACTTTAAGATCATCTAGTTCCAATGCCCCTGCCATAAGCAGATCCAAGTCACCACAAGTAAGTACATAGACTCTTCCTTTGGCTGTTTCTAATGCGAAGTTTTATATATCTTGTTCTTTACCAGAAAGACTGTAGCTTCTGTTCAGTTATGTTATTCATCTTTGTGAAACACAGATAAATGGATGTAATGGCAGCCCGTAATGACAGATGAAGAGTGAGGAAGGGTACTATGCCCTTTTATCCTTCGTGTTTCAAGCTCTCATATATGCATTTATGTATGCTCCCCAAATAATAAACAATCCATCATATAGTTCCTTATAATCCCATCCAGAGGATTTTGCTCATTTGAAAAAGTTCTTTACCTGCAGACTCATGGGCTCCCCCTTCCCTCTTCAGATTTCATATTTACTAATAAACTCCCATTGTTTCCTTTCTCTCTTTGGTCTTTATCTCACAGCACATCAGCTATTATTTGTGATAAAGCAAATACTTCTCCAATGCTTTTATCAATTCCCTACCCTTTAAACAAACTCCAATCCCCTAATGATGCCAAAAGGTTTTCTCCCAGTTTGGAAAGAAAGGTACCTCCTGATGCCAGAGCATGAGAGTCATCAGCACAAAAGACTAATAAAGAGCCTATAACAACCATACAACAGCCTGGAAGGAAAAGAATGGCTAAAATTAAAATCCAGTAGGCGCTACTTACATTAGATAAACGGTAGCAAGAGGCTTCCTGTTACAACTCTTTATCCCCATACCTCAATGCCTTATGTCATATTTCTGATAAAGGGAATGGTCACTTTCCCTACCCAATAAAAAAGGAATATGAAAGAGAGATACTATTAAGATACTATTAGTGGTGGATATCTTCCCATTCTAACTCAAGAAATTAAACTGGAACAATTTAAAATATTAACTCTAATGTTAAAACTTGCAAAAGCTGTGAGGTATTTAGCATGTAGTAGCAATACTGGATGGAGAGGTCTTTTAAGGCATTTGCCAGAAATGCAGGAAATAAAATGTTAGCACTGAAACTGTCCTTGAATCAATATTGCCCGGTCATTAACATTTTGTGGCCCCAGAGCCATTTTGCACTTTATGAGTCAGTATTTTAACACAGTTTTTAGAAATGGCTATTTGCCCATAACTTGCCCGAATCTCAAACCAAATGGAAAGATTCTAAAAGACACCATTAAAATAATTTATTTAGGATTTAAAGCCTATAAAGAAAGATTTATTTGTTCCTTTGTCTTTTAGAAAATATTCTGCTCTTCACAATTCATATCTATTGTAAACCTGCATGCAACCAATGTTTAATCTCTGTAGTAACAGGGATTTGTAAAACGAAGCACAACTGTTTCTGAAAGGGTTTATTCTTTCCAAGCTATGAGCAGGTCATAGTAAAGCCCTGTTTATTTTAAGTCAGTGGGTAATAATTTAAACTTGTAAATAGTGTCACTTTCACTGTGGAGCTTATAAAAGTTCAAAACCACATCTTTTTTTACTTTTGGATTCCTTTATCGATTTCACTATTACTGCAGAAAGTAAATACTTTTGGATATCATTCACAGAGTTGGAAGACAAAAAGCTTGTAACTGGAAAAAGGTGCTCAAAACTTTTTTATACAAAGCAAACTTATCAAAATGAAGTTGTCATAATGTCCCAATCATGAAAGCTGGTGGGCATATGCTTAATGAGAGATGCATTAGTTTGCTGTCTGAATTTGACCCACAAACAAATTAGATCCTCCTCCACTTTTTGTTACAGGAAATGTATTAGTGTATGATGAAGGGCTATTAAATATTGACGTTTATTCCTCTGGAGATTTGGGATCTATTTGAAAAGACCCTTACTGCTAACATTATCAGTGGATTAGTTTCCACTTCTACAGAGCCTGGTCTTGAACAATTATGTGGGATTGGCCGCTCTGAAGTCTGTAATGAAAGTAGTGCTGAAACCCTACTACGGCAAAAAACATTTCAATGCTTCTCTCCCAAGTAATATTTTAACTGAAGTGGGAGGTTTTTAAGGCCAACTTTTAAATTTAGAAATTTTTATATTACATTTATGAATAAATCTATTGAAACTAAACAATCAAGCCATCCAAAGCTTGCTATCAGTGTTACCTGATTTACTTCAGGTGTTGCATGCACATACATGCATATGTTATGGATTATATGAGATACTGTGTATATTTATGAATATTCTGTATATTTATTATAAGCAATATGATATTTTTAATACAGTTACAAACCAAATAAATCTGAACACTTATGAAGTGGACCATCCTATAATTGCCTATCAAAACTCATGACGATTGTTTCTAGTAGGAGGATACCTACATTGAGCATAGCCCAATAATATATATACTCTCTTTAATGTGATAGTTCATTCTATTAACATGCCAGAACTAAATGAATCATAGGTCTATAATTATGCTAATAAAATAAAAATATTAACAAATGCATTCAAGAAAAGAATTAGAAATGCTTTAAATTTAAAAAAGGGAGTATGAAAAACCACTGAGGAAAGTAAAAGCAACAAAATTTTATATCCATAGTCATAGCTAGATAGAAGATGGTAAAAATGGAATGACCATAGGCATCTTCTAAACCAGAAACCATATATTTCAGCCTTGATTCGTAAACATCTAGTTTCCGCAATCATATTGTATAGCAGTTTAAGTTTGGTACACATTTATGAAAACTCATGAATCAGGGCCTTCTTAAAGATAATATATATGAATAGAAAGAAACAGTGATTAGTCAAATAGGTATCCCTGAAAGGAAGCAAAACAAGTTCTGAAAGAGCAGTAAGAAGATTGTAGAAGAAATAATAGAGAATTTTAAAAATATGCTAAGGACAAATTCAGCAAAAAAATCCTTATGCTATGCTTTGAATTATTCACCCGCAAAATGTTTGCCTGAATTGCTCCCTTGAAGCTGAAAAAAGACTTTGCATTTAAGATAAAAAAGTTTAAAATAAGAGAAAAATCAATAGCACATAGAACAAGAGCAATAATAAATTGAAAATAGGTCTGTCTCTTATGTTAAGAAACCTCTACAGAGCAGTGGAGAATAAAGAAGCTTTATTTCTAATAAGGACAAAGCTTTTGAAGAAAAACTGATGGCTGAGAAAATGCAGAGAAGATGTTTCCCTCCCCCACTTGCCATAAAACCTAAGCAAACAAAATTTATCCTGATAAAGTGCAATATTTAATAAGGGATATTTACACACCAGAAAAAAGAACATAGATCATATCTCACGTATGACATTCTCCAGCACACATTTGTGCATTTCCTGTTCATCTAAATGCTGCAGATTGGTTGAAAACAATAGCATCCAGAAACTTTGCTGGCTTCAGCAAAACTTGGCAAAAATATGAGTGGCTACAAAGACAGCAGATGACAAATATATTCCTCAAGCACACAAAAAATAGGCACCGGAATTATCCAGTTGAAGTTTTGTGACATCTTTATGGCTGTCATGGTTTAATCTCAGTAGGAAGCTCAGTCCTAACCAGTAGCTTGCTCACCATGCCCCCTGACTAATAGAGGAGAGAATCAGAAGAGTAAAAGTGAGAAAATTTATGGGTTGAGTTTAATATTTAAAACAAAATGTGTGTGCACAAGCAAAGCTAAACAGGGAATTCACTCTCTGCCTCCCATCAACAGGCAGGGGTTCAGCCACCTCCATCACACATAGCAGTGACATAACCCTAAATGTCCCTCCTTTCTTCTTCTTCCCCAAGCCTTCCATGCTCAGCATGACACCATGCTGGAATATCCCTTTGGACAGTTAGGGTCAGCTGTCCTGTGTCTTCTCCCAACCTCTAGTGCACCCCCAGCCTACTTACTGGTGGGGTGGTGTGAAGGAGCAGAAAAGATCTTAGTGCTGTGTAAACACTGCTCAGCAATAACTAAAATGTCCTCTTGTCACTGTCTTGACTGTCTTCAGCACAAATACAGAACATAACACCATACTGTGAAGAAAATTAACCTCAGCCAAAAGACAATGTTGGTGGTTTTTAAGTGTTGCTTCAAATTCCATTTCTTTAGATGTACTGTGTGTCATAAGATATCTTGACAAAAAATGTCTGAAATATTTGATAAATGGCAGGGTATGAATGACAAATCAATAGTCAGTCAGGGGAATAAAAGTGCTATTTCCAGTATTACAGGAATATGTTTTTTTACAAGAATTTGGTCCACTCCTGTTAAAAACACTCTCTCCTGACTAAGAATCAGAACCAGTGATGCACATACCTGCATACCCATGTTGAGCAGACAGGCTGAATATTTGACTAGAGAAGTCACAATCTGAAAGTCCACTAATAGGAGTAACAAATGTGTGATGAATATGCAAAGAGCCACATGTATGGATAATGATTAATAATCATATAGCATAAAATATTAGAACTATATCAGAACAAGTTGACTAATCATTTTTTTCACCACATCGATAAAAATAATTCATTTTTTGCATGCTTTTCATAGCTGAGATATGGGTGTGTGGTTAAAGAAACCAACAAACATGAGAAGAGATAATGCAAATAGCTGCAGCAGAATAAATTAGTCATGTCTTTGCCAAATAGCTGTCCCAAGAAAAATTGTCTTCTCTTATTCCAGTCCTCAGAAAGACTTCTTTTAGTAAGATTCTCCAGATTTTAACAAGAAGCAAAATAGAAACTCTGAAAACGAGTACAATTTCAAAGTGAAGGAGAGCCTTTCTGAAGTTTTCTTTTTTAATCATCCTATTGTATGTTACAGAAGACATTTTTCTTCTGTTAAACTTTGTGGGACACTGATAGATGGAAGAAATTACAGCAGAGAGCTTTGTGTGAAGATCACTGCATTTGCTTCCCTGCACCTAGCCTTTGAGTCTGCCCTGAGCTGAAGAACTCAAAACTGATCATATCAGCATCTGCTCCAGTTTTCAACATAAGCTATATGGGCAGCTGCTGAGACCCCTATGCCCAGACAGGGTAGGGTGGCAAAAATAGAAATCTTAAGACCCTCTGGGTATGATGCTGACTAATGCCAAGTGCCCAGTTGACCAGTGGCCACAGGATAGAACCCCAGCACTTTCCTTTCCAGCAGGTCACGGACAACAGAGGGAATAAAACTGGGCTCAGTGACACCTGGCTCTATCTTGATCAGTATGGCAAAGAGCAGGGGCAAGGACAATGAGACCAGGTGCATTGCAGATATTTTTGGACAATACCTTGAAAAATGCTGTGTGGGAAACTCATCTTGTCAACACAGCGAAATGATTTCTCCATCCTTCTCCAAGTATTTCATCTTGGTCATTAGGTCAATAAAGCCAGTTTAGCCTAAGCCACTGAGAAGTCTGAAGTCTGTTGCAAACTACAGCAAGTAAGAATTGTGCAATACATGAGCAAAGATTATTCTCAGAATAAGTTAATTTAATATTATTAATATATATTCTGATCATATATACTTGTTATAAGAAATAAATGTACAGCCAGCTATGAAACAATTGGATAATCATGTATATATATATGTGTGAAATTTAAGAAGGAAAAATTTTTAGGAAAGGACAATGGGAAACAAAAGTAGTGAGCAGGTTATATGCCGCCAGCAGTCTCATGTCTGTGTGATTAGAAGGTCAATAAATCTGTAGCAGCAAAAAGTATATGTTGTGAGAAATTATAGAAGGTATGTTGTCATGTCAGCCGTTCTCATGCAGTGGAAGGTCACTGATCCCACTGTGGAGGAAATCTGACAATTTCTGTATAAGACTGACTGACAGCACATATGCAGTTGGACATCATGTCTGGAGTCAAAAGACGAGTGGAAAACCAAACAGCTTTACCATTATGATTTCAGTGCTACAAGCAAACTCATGTCCAACTTCAATGAGAAATGGCATTTGAAACATTTCATTACATATTAATAACCCTTAATAACCCTTGCTATTTACCACGTGAATAACCCTTTCAGAGATGGTGGTTTCTGAAACACAGTTTAATCCCACAGCATTCAGTGCAGATATTGAGAATCAAGAAGAAAATTGGAGGCTATGGAAGAGAAAACAATAAATGTGAGCAACACATAGTGACATGAAAAACCATAATGTGTTCTTCTTTACCTCACCTTTCTCTGGAGTTTCAGTGGAGGGATTTTATTTCACCCATAAATCTCAGAGGATTCTGGTCTCTGAAGCACAAAGGCCCTGATTCTGTTTTGATGTACAATAAGCTACATGATAAGCAACTCTACCAGCATAAAATAGGTGTAAGAAGAATCCAGCTGTCCATGGCACTTGGTTCATAATTCTGCTTGTATCTGTGGAGCAGTCTTGCAAGCACAATACCTTGGTACTGCCCTTGAGAAATTTTGCAGAGCTCCATCAGGCTAATTTAAACAATGCATAAGAGTCCTTAAGCAGAACTCAATTATTATTGGAGTGGAAGAATAGGTAATTGGACAACACTCATCAATTTTGGTATAAATCATATTAAGTGCCAGATCTGGAAAGCCAACATTTGGGTTACAAAACTGAATGGAGATTAATTTAATGAAACAGTCACAAAATTCCCAGTTCTCTTTGCTCTTCACTAGGTTAGAAATAACAAAACAAAAACTTTCCACTGTATTTCAGGTAGAAGGAAAAGATGAGGTGCATTTACAGCTTGCATTTTAAATTACCGAGACTGTTTTAGAACTAGAAAAGGAACCACAGTTAGAGGTTTCTCAAATTATTATTGTATCCAAAATGTTTCATCCCTACATAACTTTTATCAAGCTGTGACCCAGAAACAGCATTAATACGAAATTTTATAAATGCAGATGGGACAGTGAAAACACTATTCACTAATTTTATCATACTTTAATCTCTAAACATAGGCACTGATACATACATGAATGGAATCATGCATGTATATCAAATGTTTTCCTTGTGGTAACTTTTTCATTAGTATCATTAAAATGTTTCAAAGCTATTTGGACATTTGATTGTTAAAAGAAGCAATAACAAATAAGGATTCCTAAACTGTTTGTAAAAGGAAGAGACAAACTTATGAAAGAAATCTAGTCTATATCTCCATAATTTAATTCATAGTTACTGAAATAGAAGAAATGTTTTGTGTGATTATTTTTTCTTGTAAATATACTAAAACTGAAATACTTGTCAAATCCCCCAAAATCTGGAATACAGAACATGAAGTAACCTGAAGTTCTCATCTTGATATGTATAAATTCAGTATTTATATTTCAGAGGAATAACTCAGGCAAGCTTAATGCAAACTAGTGGTGATCTGCAGAAAGTCACAGCTGATTTTCATGAATGTAAGATTCTGAGTAAAGGCAAGAAGGATGTTGATTCAATCAATGTTCAATTACACTGGTCCCATAACCAGGTGCATTTGTACCTGTAGTGTTTGTCCAGAAAGAATGCAGCTGCTGAGGAAAGTAATTTATTTTTTAATGTATTCAGTTATAATGTAGCTATGCTGCAAAGACTATATACTGTGCATACGTATAATATAGTCAAGCTTTATTTGTATATATAAAAACAGTTGATCTATATTATTGATACATCTTTATATTTAATTAATAATGACACTGGTAGGTAAACAAAATATAAAAGCTATGTGTAATTTAAACATACATATTTTACAGTAATCAAATTAGGAGCATAAACATGCATCCAAATGTTTTGGGAAAAAAACATGAAAAATACAATAAATGTGCGAATTTAAGGATTTTTGTTTCAAAGCAGAGCAGACCCCCTTTATTCCTGTTGCTGAAATTGTTTCACTTTGCCATGATATAGTAAAATATTCATAGCCTATACTGAGGACTGTATATGACCTTAGTGTCTAATGATTTGAACACTTACCTAGGATGAGGGAAAGTGGGGTTGCAATTCCTGCACTAATGAATGTTCATGTTCTATATTCAACAATAAACCTACAAAACACATAAATATTCATTGATGTGGACTCTCTCCCCTTGCAGATGAGTGTTCTTATCCTCAGGGAAAGCCATGCTTGATTTTGTTGTCAGTATGTGATCTGATCTCATACTTTCTCTAGTGACTAAGTTTAAGACATCACTGCTTTGGTTACTCCAGTTTTTGTTTCATTTTAAATTAGGTTTTGTCAAAAGAGAAAATGCACATGGATTTACATGTATACATTTCCTTAATGTTTTTAGCTATTCCATCCTTGAAGGATATTGTACTTTCAATATCCTGTTGATCTTACCATACTTTGGGCATTTAAAGTTATGGATCAAATTGTAAGAGAGATCCAAATAAAGAAAAAGGGAGTACATGGGAGAAAAAGTATGCCTATGAGTGAGGTGAAGACCAGATCAGAGTGTTCATGGTAACTAAATACATGTTGTATTTAATCTGGTTTCCACAGGAGGCAGTTCATTTTGTGAATTTCAAGAAAATTTATTTCCTGGATTTACAACTGGAGGTAAAACTGACATAAAAATTCCTAATTTTTTTACATTTGCAAACTATTTCTCCCTAAACATTTACAGAGAAAACAAGTTTCAACTTTGCTTTTACCCTCTTCAAAATAGAGATTTCTGAATAGCATGTTAAGTTTGGCAGCAGGGTCAGTAATGTTGCTGTAATGATCAATAATGATGTCTCACTTCTTTTTATTCTGCATTTGCTTTTTCACTCAGCAGCATCCCTCCCCATCCATTTCTCATAAAAATGGTTTGCTGACTCTAGCGAGACACACAAAGAATTTTCATGTACAATTTATCAGCACAATTCCATAGAGATGCTGCAAAGTCCATGAAAAACAAGATATTCCTGCTTCATGTTCAGTTCATTTCAACCTATTTTCTAACCTCGCTTCCTGAGGATTGTGTGTCAGAGTTGCTCTGTTAACTGGTATCAGCTACTTTTATTTTGTTTAATCTGTCCCTAATCTCTGCTACCAACTGTAAAGCGTTCCATGGTTATTTGAGAGGAGCAAGTTTAAAAGAGGGATGGAGAAGGTTAATTACAACAGCATACTTAATATTGTTCCCTTTGAAGTAAATGGCGTTTTTGTCATTTAGTGTAATAGAGGCAGCATTACACTAATTATAATTTTATAATCTCCCCATTAGAGAAGAACAACAGCAACTCCATTAAAACATATTGCTTAACATTAGATCCCCTGCTGATAGAATCCATAAAATAGAACTTTAAATGTTCAAAACATGAGATACATAACATGATGTTATATCATGCAATATCTGGGCTTTTTCATGAGCTGTTATAATCACTCTCATTAGGCAAAATTCACTTGTTCATATTTTAATCTCACAAAAGCACACCATATCACAGACCTTTTCTAAAATATACTAAGTAGAATGTCCAGACTGACCTTTTTTTTTTTCCTTCCTAATGCAGATATTCCTGTTTTATAAGAGAAGAGAGAGCTCAGCATTAATTTAGCTTGTGAAAATTGCAACTCTGAGGTTAAACAGACCACTGGAAAGAGTAGTCTTCTAACCCATTACCATTTATTCTATTTTCTCATTTTTTAATAATTTTCCCACTATTTTACCCCATGATCACAAATAAATAAATAAATAAATATGTGCATGTATTATCATAGCATTTTGAAAACAATCCAGGTCTAGTCTTTGTATTACTCATCCAAACGGAGGTCCTTGACGCCATTCCAAAGTACTGCAGAGATGTTTTGTCTAAATTATGCATTTTAGAGGCTATATTTTCCCCAAAGTAGCTTCATGGAAGTTAACAAAGCTAACTCAGCAGTTAACACCTGTGGGAAGTGGGTCAGTATTAGAACTTACATGAAAATAAAACAACAAACAAATGAACCCACAACTCTGAAAACCTATTTTAATTATTTCAGCTGGCAAACTGATGCCAAATGTAGAACATGCCCTTTTAGCATATTTTTATGCCAAAAACACATGGTATAGAGATTATCAGTAGCAGGGCCAGTCTATCCACAGTAATTTCACTTCCCTGCAAATTTTCCAAGATCTGTAGATCTGAAAGGAATCTTATCTATTGCGATGACCAATTATATTAAGATTTCTCCTGTTCAATCCTTCATATTAATTAATATGGATTTTTTTACACAGGTTTCCTTACCTTTTAATAAATGCTAGCAATAACAACTGTAAGATTTTCCCTGCTAACTTCTACTTTCATTATTTCTTTTCAGAATCACAAGTTTTTACAAATGAGGCAGGTAGGTTAAAAATACAAATTGACAGGAATTTTGTAGGTAGCCACTGCTTAGTAATTTCTTCTTGCTTCCCTTCAAACTGCTAAACTTCTATGCCTGATTTTTGTCTTCACTTTTGTTGTGAGAAGGTGTATATTCACAAACTAGAACACCCGTATAAAATAAATCTGCATGCACTATATGCTCATAATTATACTTTGACTCTCAAATCCAGAAGTTTCTATGAGCTGTTTGAATGTGCATACAGCCTATGTGTATCTTCAAGTAGATAGTGATGCACCAGTATTCAGACAATTTTTGGGGCCCCTTATTTCAATGATATTTCTCATAAGGAAAAAATCTAAGTAGAAATGAGTATATTAAATAAAAAGATGAAAAATTTAATATCCTATCATATCAATATTCACATTAATTTATCACCTCAAAGGTTCCTCAAAACTGTGCCAAAATTGTCACTCTTCAAATGTTTTAAATTTCTACTCTCCAGTTTTCCTTAGTATTGTCACAACCTGTTGACTGGATATCTTCATGGACTACAGAGGTAGCTCAGCTTTGGTAACTGAAGAAAAAATTCTAACTAGTGAAGTAATTCTTCTGTATTTGATCACATACATACGTATTACATGTATAAAATCATGCCGTAGGGCCCATTGGAGCTATATGTATTGAAAACAGTCTAAACTAACAATTAGAACAATTTTTTAAGAATATCCGTATATACTGAGACTGAAAATACTTGAACCAGAGTTTTAGAGAAGTCAATCTCTTTCAGTACTTGCTTCAGACAGGTTGACTGTTGCCTTGCAGCATACCATTCATAGTCATGCTGGACATGAGGCAGATTTGTGCAGAGCTCCTCTTCAATAGGGTCCCACTGCATAGCTGTGGAGGAAACAAGGGACTACCTGAGCAGCTTTTAAAATTTCACTATTGTGAACTATGTTTTTTCATTGGTATAGGAGGAATTTCAACTCTAAGTTTTAGTTTAATTTAGAAAAAAAAGTGAAAACTACTGACAGTGGTTGCAATGGAACCGTATGCTAAATTAGAAAAGAAATAAAATGCCAAATTCTATCACTATACCTAAGATTCACCAAATGTTTCAAATACACTTTTAAATATGCAAGATGTTAAACTCATACCCTGCACATCAGTATTCAATGTTTAAATACCATATTTTCATATTTATACCTTAGCACAAGGCAATGGGATAAATTTTGTAATGCATTACCTGCATAAGCAAGCAAACTACGGTGTTGAATCAGAGGTGGGCTATTTTCTGTATGTTTACTTTACAAAATTAGTTCAGTTGAAGAATACTGGGTTGTGATGAAATTTTGATGATGAAAGGGGCACTAGGAAATTGAACAGCTGTAATTATTCCCTGTAAAAACATGAATCCTACAGTAAGCACTCCTAGAAAACAGCAGATTTCTAGAAATTGTATAACACTCCAGGACTGTAAACAAAGTGTTATCTTTCTATGCATTGCCAAAATGTGCAATTCTCAGTACTTAAAAACATACATATCTCTTTTTGTTAATGGTACAAGAAAATGTAAAGAGCCTGCAAGAACATGGGCAGGAAGAACATCCTCAGCACTGCTTTCAGATCAGTGCCTGGAAGAAGCAGATTGTTGTTGATAGAGGTTGCCTTTCTTCCAGAATCGAAAAGTGAGTTAGGTTTTAGTGAAAGCTGAACGTTTAGATAGTGGATGAAGTTGGCAAGGCAGCCCTGTGAGATTGCTATTACTGGAATCCAGCCATCCATCTTTTAAATCCCCTCCATGAAGAAGTTACGTATCAATAATCTAATAAATTCTGACATACTACAATAAAAGTAAATTGGTGTCCTACTACAGCTCCCCATCAACCAAAGTAAATATCTCTCTGAGACTGGAGCTTACAAAAAAACCCCAAAGCTTCCATGTGTAGTCAGGCATATGCAGAAATCTTTAATGAAGGCATCCTTAATGAAACGTTCCCAGAGTACCAGGAAGGAGTAAGGGAAAGAATTTGAAAAGCAAATAGCATCATAGCTTGGTCACATATTGAGACCAGAGACAATGTTTCAGACCATGGAAATAAGGTCTTGGATTAGGTCATTAACATCTCTGTATTTAGACAAGACTACTATAAACAGAGAAGTTCCTTTTAAATACTTCCTGTTATCCATCACAGTTCCCTGTGACTCTCAGTGTGGGTTTGTAATGGGCTCTAAATCTAAAATGTGTAAGTCTTGAAAGGCAAATTTATGTACATTCATAATATTAAGCAATGCATAATTATATAAAAAAAATTGCAACCAATAAAACATGTCTATGTTCCCTGTCACTGCTGATATAAATGGCATATGGAATTGTCCTGGGTTCAGCAGTTGCAGTCAGTTTTTCTTCTCTTTAGTAGCTGGTGTTTTGACTTAACCCGGGAACAAGGCTGATAAGGCCGATGTTTTTGGTTGCTGCTGAGTGATGTTTGCCCTGACCAAGGACTTTGTGAGCCTCATGCTCTGCCGGGGAGACGGGGGGGCTGGGAGAAAGGAGGGACAGAACCCAAACTGACCAAAAAGATATTCCATACCATAGCACGTCATGCCCAGGAGGTAACTGGGAGTTACCCAGAAGGAGGGGGAACTTCCCGGTCGGGCTCGTTTTCGGCGGGTGGTATCGTACCCTCTTCCCTTGTTTTCTTTGTCATTGTTATTATTGTTGGTGATAGCGATAGTGATTTGTGTTGTACCTTGGTTACTGGACTGTTGTTATCTGATCAGTGGGAGCTCTTCGGCCCATCTTCCCTCCCACTCCTCTGGGAGTGGGGAGTAGGAGGGGGGGGGTTGAGTGGGTGAACGTGCTGCCTGGCTGGGTTCAAACTACAACAGGAATTTAGTAGGTATCACTGCTTTCTCAGGATTTTACACATTAGCTACAGTTATGGCATTACCCCAGTACTTCCTGGTTGCTCAGATGTAAAATACTTTTGAGTTGTATATATTAGAAAAATTCTGTTGATCACATTTGTCTTACCTTAATAGATAAGACTTTCAGTGTGATTCTAGCACCAGCCATGACACATCACTTTTATCAAACTATCTCTTATTTGTAAACATCTGCAAACTATTAATGGATTTTAAAAAGCAGGCCATTTGTGTGTATTGCTTTATAACATTTCAAGCCACACTTTACTGAAAAGCAAGCCCTCAAAATTAATAAAAGAATTATTGGCCCTTTGAAGTTCAGAACCGCAAATGACAACTCTTTAAAATACTTACAAAATAAACTATCTTTCAGTATATTGCATATATCTTTTCAAGTCAAAAGTATTTACAGGCATGTAACAGGACTTCTACACTGGTACAAATACAATCCCTCCAAAAATTTGAGCAATATAGCATTTTGAAATTTAAATATGTCATTCAACCCATTGTTGGAGAAGCAAATAAATGCCTTATATAACTTCTCTAACTGACCAAGGATTCCTCTTTCTCTAAGACTCACTCGAAAGGGAGACACCCTCTTTGCCAGAAGCTCACAAAATTTTGTATGAATTCCGCAATATGGTGACAAGCTTTATCGTTTCTTATAGCTAGATACTTTTTACAATATGAAAAGTTATGGAAGTTGTGGGAGAACAGGGTACAGAAATCTTCCTTCCTCAAAATAACATACTTAATAAAACCCCAGCAAACAAACAAACAAAAATACCCCAACCTCCCAAAAAAGAGAATAAAAGCTCTGAAATCCTTCAGGCTTAATTATGTGTGTATATATACACACCCTAAGGGTGTTTTCTTTTCACTATGTAGCCTTGAATAATACTTACCAGTATTTAAAAGCCTAGGCATTGTGAAAGCTGTTGAAAGAAGCTAATACACAAAGCCAACTAAACTGATAAGGCTGTGATGATTTAAACTATCATTAGAGAAGAGAAATTTTGATCTTAGAAGCATGCTTTATAAATACTGTACATTTTTTCCAGACAGCTTCATTACTTTAAACTAAGAAATGCTACAGAACTGTATGTCAAGTCAAACCTGCTCATAATAAAAATATCCAACTTGCACTACCAGACACTATTCCTGGTTTTGATATTAAATAGGATTTGGTATGGACAGTACTGGCTGAGAGATCAGTCCATCCTCCTGTGCCATCACGGGTCCTAGGCCAGCTAGAGGCTCTCCAGCATTCTCAGCTTCCATATAGGAACACTGCTCTTGTGGGGCATGGTCTGCAGGTAATAATGTGAGATCTCCAGAATAGTCACCCTGACTGATACAGTATGTGGCTTGCTCTTCCTTGGAACCACTGGTCTTACCCATGCTGTAAACTGGAAACCAAAAATTCCTTGTCTTGCTCTCTTGTACTTCAGGTGAAGGCTTGAACTATTCTGAGGAATCACAGATAGCCTGTCACCTTTCTTTCTTACTCAGGATATGGTTGCTTGTGTCTTTACTGAAATATAGAAATACTTATATCATGCATCCCAAAAAGTCTCTCTGTATGTCCGCATCATCATCTGTCTTTTGAATTCTATATGTCATTGGTGGGTGAATGATCTTACATAAAAAATGTTAAAAAATTTACTTTAAATTCTTACAAAGAGCTATATAAACATTGGTGATGATTCAATTATATTGTTGTGAATAGTGTCCTTTAAAACAAAACAAAAAAGTTTGAGGGCTGCTCATATTAGATGTTAACAGCTCTACCAAGCTGTGCATGTATAGTAGTGACAGAAACTAAAAACAGATACCCTCCCACGTGAAATTCCCCCCAACTTACTTCAAGATTACATGGTTGATGAAAGTACAGCAAGTTCTAATTTCTAGTGGGAATAATGACTTGTAGTTGCAATAATTTAAGGAATAATGTACCCCAACTGTACTTAATAAGGCTATAATTCCATCAAAGGCTTCCGGGGACATCATAAACCATGAGAGTGAAACTCAAGTGGTTTCCTCATGTCACCAGAAGGCTGAGATGGAATTACAGTCTTAATTTATATTCATTTTGAAGGAACTTTGTTTAATATTGCACATAGATCGTGATTAATGCCTTTGGAACTGCCAAAAACTATTAACTGTGTTCATGGCCTTTTGAAGCCACCAGAAGTCAATTATGCCAGTGACTAGTGATTCTCAGAAATTCCTTTTTCAAGAGCTATGGCTTAGCCAGCACAAACTTGTATAACTATGCTAAAGTTAACATCAATCCAGTCATGTATTTTTATCACTTTTCTCCTTCATGTTGAGTGAAAATGGGAAACCTTTCTTCCATCTAAATGCATAGCTCTTTATTTATAGAAGTTCATGCAAATTAAGGGGAAAATTAATTGGAAGCATTTGGTTAACTTAATCACTGAACATCATTGAATAAATATGGTTTTATTTAAAGGATTTTTCAGTTAAATCCCAATGACTTGTCCACATCACATTAACTGTACAGGGAGAAGCTTTATTAACAGAAGGGAAATCTTTTTGTTTAAAGACTGAAGGTAATCCATTTTAAAAAGTAGGATTGCATGGAATAGCCTAGAGAGGCCACAGACAAAAAAAACTTTGGCATGGGGATAAAAAAAGAAACCACCTCAAAGGGGGAAATCCACTTCTTTAAATAAGTTGTGGATCAAAGTTACTAAAAGTAAAATAATGTTCAAATAATCTTCTGGTTACTCAGAAAGTTTTCTCTTCCTTTCCTACACTGCAGAGTAGGATTCAGTTTTGGATATAAGAATGTTAGACCAACAGTCCACCTAACTCAGTAGTCACTCCCTAACAAAGGAGAAAGCAAATAAGTGTTAGGGAGTGTTAAGGAGGTAGACCAATTTCTGAGGGAGTTGGAAAGTACATTCCTCCATATTTCCTACAGTATCCATTTATGGGCATATTATCCTTTAATTTTCTAATCAGTCTTTGGGCTTCTGGATGCTGCCTGCCTCCACAGCCTCCTATGACAGAAAGTCCCAGTGTCATTGCTCAAGGGATAGCTATTGAAAAATGTGGTTTAGTATGATCTTCTATGTTTTCTGAATACCACTACTTGCCTAAATAAAGGGATTTAGCATCATCATGGTACACCATCTCACTGGGATATTTTATGTTATATCATCTAGGCTCAGGCTTCCTCTCCTGAAGGATCTCAGCAGCTCCAGTGTGTATATTTACCAGCTTCTTGCTGATATGCTAGATGTCATAGAGGACCTCATACAGTAAGAGATGCCTGTATTTAGATAATGGCATTGAGCCAAAATGTTTACCTGTGTCAGAGAACCTGCCATAAAATGTATTTCCTTGGAGATGACATTGTGTCAATTTCTGAAATTCCTAGTGTTGAATAGCTGATATGATTTATACTTTTGAACAGAAAATATATTGTCAGTGTAATCTCAGATCCTCTTTATGACAATATATTCCAAGTAGGGATTTTATATTTATAATTGGTTAAGATCAGATAAAGATAGAAATAAATCATATGTAAGTCCTATTGAAAGTCTTTTGGCCAATTTCTAAGATGCTTGTAGTGCAAATTAGTCTTTAAAGGCAAAAACATGACAACATATTATTCTGTTACATGGTATATTTGAATAAGATAAATGTATATTCTACACCCCACACTGAAAAAGCAGCATAAAAATGTAATGAGAAAAGAAATGCATAGAGTCATAGTTTAACCCCAGCCAGCAACTAAGTACCACACAGCCTCTTTCTCACGGCCACCATGCCTCTGGGATGGGGGAGAAAACTTGGAAAAGTGAGAAAACCCATGGATTGAGATACAGTTTAATGGGACAGAAAGGGAAGATAAGAATAAGCATATGCAAAACAAAGGATACCTGATGTAATTTCTCGCCACTCACTGATTGATGCCCAGCCAGTTCCCAAGCAGCAGCCCCCAGCCAGCCTTCCACCCAATTTATATACGGAGCAGGACATTATATAGTCTGGAATACCCCTTTGGGTAGTTTGCGTCAGCTGACCTGGCTGTGTCCCCTTCCATCTTCTTGTGCCTCTCCAGCCTTCTTACTAGCAGGGCATGAGAAGCTGAACAGTCCTTGTTTTAGTATAAACTCTAGTTAATAACTGAAAACATCTGTGTGTTATCAACATCATTATCCTAATAAATTCAAACAACAGCACTATACCTCCTACTTGGAAGAAAATTAACTCTATCCCAGATGGAACCAGGACACATAGCAATCCCATCTGGCTTTTTGAAGGAGGTGTTCTGAAGCCCAAGACCTGATTCAAAAGGCTACCTTTGATGAACCACTGCAACATTACAGTAACAACTATAAGAATCCTAGCACAGACCAGAAAAATTCAAGGTAAATTGCAGGTTTTACATATGTGAAGATAATATCCCTTGGCATGGGATGTTTTGAATGCTTGCTGTCTAAAAGCCTTCAAAGAATGTTGGAACACATGAAAGGAAATACAATCCAATCAGGGTATTTAAAACACAACAGCTCTGCCTGAGAAAGTCCCAGGATCAACAATGTTTGGAGGCCAAGAAAGAATTCTCAGTTTCAGTACCATAGGGGTGACTTGTTCTCACAGTCTTCCTAGGTATTTGGTCTTGCAGTTAGATACATTGTTTGTCTGAAACAATCCAGCAGAGCTGCTGTTTGCTTCCTTCTCCCCACAACAAATATTAAATCCAAGCTTTGCTTCCTGAGACAGATTGCAAATTTTACAGTGTCCACATGTAACGTTTGCAGTTGTAGCCAAACTGCTCATATATTTTATCCTTCTCTGGAGCCTAGTGCAACTCTTAATATTCCTATATAATATATAATAATCACCTCTACCTAGCTTCCCTGAAAAATCTAACAATTTCAATTCAGCCCATGTCAAAAATAAGGCTACAGTCTGAAAGTTTTCTTCTTAATAACAGACAATGCTTTGAAAGAAACACTGGTGGAACTTGCCCAGGTTGCTCTCCTTGTTTAGGAGTTTCAGCGCTGGAGGAGCTTTCAATTGCTCCAATCCACTACTCAGGATACTTAAAAAAATAATAATCTCTTTATAATCTTGCCACTTGTGGTCTCAAGCCATTCTCAAAGGAAAAATGTCCTCAGGATTTATCTGCTTCATTTTGTACTTCAGTTCCTACTGCTATTGAGTAACTAAAAGTATCTTTCCTGCAATTTTTAGATATTCTTTCCCCAAAAAGGAGCCATAAAAGACAGAATTCTGGATACACAGGAACAATTAAAAACAATCAATAAAAAATTTATCTACCCAAAAGAAATGTTCTGGTGTAGATGCAGTTTTCATGTACAATGCTTTCCTGATCAATGGGTGAAAAATAGTGAGTTCAGAGTTCTGGAACTCTGAAACATGCATAACATTTTAAAACATTTATTTCCAACTGCATATAAGAAGAATTTAGGGTTGGTTTTTTTTAGCCCTCATGAGGATAACAAAGCCCTGTGGCACACTGTCCTGTGATTTCAAGATGCAACTGGATCAAGCCCTCAGCAACCTAGACTGATCTCGAAGCTGATTGTACATAAGCACAAGGTTGGATGAGAGGCTTCCTGAGGTCCCTTTATCCTGTGACAGCATATTTGTATGTCTTACGTTAAACTGGGGGGAGGGAGGGGGCAAAGGCAATGAGCAATTTCAAGGTTTTTTATTTGTTAATAACAAAACAGGGAGTGGCTTTGACAAATTACTGCAGCAGTGGACTCCATTTACCTAGACATTGCGTTTGCCAACAATTGGTTTCTATTAGCTTTGCTGCTCTGCAGCAAATTGGAAACGAAGTTTGCTAATAAGAACTTGCTATTTTTTTATCCTGGAATGATCTATATGATATTTTCCATTTTTGAAACTTTATCCCTGACAAAAATATGCAGAAAAGAGAAATTGGAAACAATAAATTGGAATTGTACATTTGTTGATATTATTTTAATGAGCTGTTAAATATGAGTATTTATTACACTGGACTAAACAGGTGTCAGCTTAAAAAACCTGTAATAAAAATAAGATGTTGCTGCACATGTTCACTGATATTTCTCTTTACTATTTTCTGGGTTTGAGCACTGCAATATTTATTTACAAAGTTTATATACTTTGAATGTTCTTTTGCAAAGAATTTATTGCCAGGATGGACAAATTGTATGAAAAGTATAAAATGGGCTCACAAGTTCATTTTCTACAGAAAAACTCCCCTTATAATAAACAAATATTTCCAATAGAACAAAGTCTTTTCTCCAAGTAGAACTAGCTGAGACTTATAGGCCAAAACAATTTTTTTTTAAATCAGTGGTGATTTTTATTCCTTCCACAGAAATGCAGCCATGCAATGTGTGCTATGGGAGGTACACAGGCATTGTGGAAAGAGGTCATTTGTGTGTATTTGTATATACATATACAAATGTGAATACCCATAAATAAATAATACAGCTGTATAAATACAGCTGCAAACACTAAGCAGGGGGGAGCATTCCTGAGTCTTCCTTAAGTTCATTCTGTAGCCTGAAGCCCTACCTACAACAGTTAGTTACAACAAAGTGGGATGCAGCAGCATTAAGTATGATGAGAAAGATGGTTAAATTCATACAGGGTTTATGGAAACATATTTTAAATCTTTAGTGCAGAGGACTCACAATGAAAGGAAACAGTGGTGTGTTAGGACATCTTTGTTACAACCTTTTTTAATAGAAGTTTTCAAGATTCTACTTAATTGATCTCTGGAGAATACACAGTAAATTATTTTATTCTTCCCATGTATTTCAACTTAATCTAATTGAGCATAAATTGAAAGAAAATACTTTCACAGTCTGTTATTTGTCTCCAAGGGCCACCACCACAGATAAAGGATCTTTAAATCTCTGCAACAGTTCACTATTCTCAGGGTATCATCAGAACCTGCTCATACCAACATAGATTTGTCTCAATTAATGAATTGAACCTGCAACAGATACTGTCAGCACCTCCTGTACTTTGTGTAGCTCACTAAATCAGCAGAACACAATATATTTCCTGGTAAAGGATACACATCTGGAGTTCATGCTGGAGCTCCAGCCACAGAAACAGCAACGATACCCTGGCCATCTGCCAGCCCAGGCGCATCACTGTTTCTGTTACCAGAATATTCCCAGGCACAGTAAAGCAAGAGGGTAAGCAGCACAGCAGTGCAACAAGCAGCAAAAACAGTATGCAGCCTCTAATGAGCACTGGATTCTAATGTACAGTAAGGCAAGCAAGCCCTATGGCAAACAGAGGAGCCTGTTGATTAATAGCTGAACACCAGTAACAGCTATAAATTTGGTCTAACACATTCCCATCAAAGCTGTTATCGCAAGCTCCATGTTGGGTGCCAAAAGGACTGTCCTGGTTTAACGGGGCAACTAAGCACCATGCAGCCACTCGCTTACACCCACCCAGTGGGATGAGTGAGAGAATCAGGAGGGTAAATGTGGTAAAACTCCAGGTTTGAGATAAAGACAGTTTCATAGGTAAAGCAAAAGCTGCACACATCATCAAAACAAAACAAGGATTTCATTCACTACCTCCCATTGGCAGGCAGGAGTTAGCCATCTCCAGGAAAACAGGGCTACATCATGAGTGAGAATCACTTGGGACCATAAATCTGAACATCTCCCCTTTCCTTATTCTCCCCCAGCTCTACATGCTTAGCATGATGCCATACAGTTTGGGGACATCCCTTTGGTTAGCTGGGATCAGCTGTCCTATCTGTTTCCCCTCCCAGCCTCTTGTGCACCCCCAGCCTACTCACTGGTGGGGTGGGGTGAGAAGAGGAAAAGGCCTTGGCTCTGTGTAACAAAACATCCCTGTGTTACCAACACTGTTTTCAGAACAAATCCAAGATCCAGCCTGATACTAGCTACCATAAAGGAAATTAACTCCATCCCAGCCAAAACCAGTACACCTCAAACAGGTGTTTAATCTGTCTTGAAAAATATCAGTAGAATAACTATAAACCTGACTGAGTGAACAAAACTGTTAACATTCAAAAAAATGGAGCTGCCTGAAAAGCTTAAGGAGATGTACTGTTTCATTTAGAAATATATGAAACTACAATTCAGGACACTCTTCCTAGAGCATATTAGTAGATATATTTTTATTTGGATTAGGGTTTTGAGATTACAATTATTCTAAAGGAGTCTGAAGGCCTCAGATACATGTTCACCAGCAAAGTCTATAAATTATTGAGAAACTGATCTCAAATTTCTTACTCTTTTTTTAAACTCAGCCTTTACATCTGGAGCAGCTCTGTCGTGTTCCTCAAGATCTTTCTTGAATACCTGAGAACTTCTTTTCCCTGGAGTCCAAGTGTAATGAAGCCTGAGGTGTCCAAGGAAGTGTTGGTACCGAACATACAAAGTAAAATTGATGGTTCACATGTAGCGCTGTCTGTTGTCAAGTTCCTTGTTCTTTATTTGTGGTCCTACACAAGCAGCTTTATTTAATTGCAAGGTAAGGAGCCACATGGGCTTTTATTTTGTTATGTGCAGGGTGCTTTCATTCTGAGTAATTTTTACACCTAAATCTCTGCTCATGACATATTGTTGCCTTTTATCACGGAACTTTTGCAAGATTTAAAGACTCCTATTTGAAGGTTGCAGATTTCTAGATATTATTCATTTAAACCCTTTAGGTTGGTGACCTTTAAAAGTCTACATGCTTAAGAAGTATTTAAAAAGGTAGGGTTGGATCTTGAATGAGTTGCAATTAATTTTACTTTTTTTTTTTTTTTTTTTTTTTTTATGCAACTGTTTTCTAAGATTAATAAAATAAAATAGTCTTTCCAAGAATTCATTTTCTAGTAATATTCTGAGTGTCTGAAAGAATTCAGATATCGCATATTCAGGAGAAAAAAACATTTCCACTAAAACTGTTTAGTATAAGCTAGTTCCTTACTGCTTAATAAGTGTGTGTTTGAACTCCTACCATTGACTTCCCCCCACCCCTAGCTTAACCTTTCCCCTCTCATTATTGCCTAGTACTTTCAACTCAGTGTATAATCCTCATATAATTTCATTCTAGGTTTGCATTCAGTGTCTGACAGATCTATCTGTAAAGAAAACAAATTTGCACGCCTTTCATATAAGCTTTATAAAGGCTTCTTATTGGCAGTGTCATTAGATTTTAGGAAATAAACTATGTAAGGTCTTCTTCAGTGACACTCCTTGAACAAAATCTTATTGAAAGTTTATTAAGCAACATTTATGACAACTGGAGTCTGATTCAGGATGTGCATTAAGCCCATTTCTTTGTGGTACTCTACAGCCTCAGCTCTTAGGATACCAAAACCACTGATATGTATGAGAAAGATAGAAAAGGGAAACAACAGAATGTCTTTTCTACTACTCCATCCATCCATCCCCTCATTGATTATTTATCATTCCAGTTTATTTGTTGTTAGTTTTTCAATTAAGTAATTTCTAACTTCTAGCTTTCCTCTAATATGTGAGAAACACAATGGTTACAAATGTACATCCATTCTAGCCAGGAGGTAAACAAAAGGGAAAGGCAGTCAATGGAAGATCCCTTTGCCAACACCCAGACTGAGGTGAAATGCAGCATCTCCTATTCACAGCAAAGTAATATATAAAAAAAGCCCTACAAACCAAAACCAAACAAAACCAAACAAAACCACAACAAAAAGTTGATGATTTTTTACAAACCCTCCCTGGGGTTTTCAGTAAAACTGATGTCCTTGTCAGATTCATTGTTAAGAGCACTGGGTATTTGCTCAGCTGTAGAAGTCTGGAGCAAAAAATTGTAGGTTCAATGAAATGGCATTTTCCAATTAAGTTGTGTTTTGCTGGAAGTTCCCCAAGCTCTACCAAACACTACAGGTTTACATCCCATGCAAAATACAGATTTGCATCATTTTTGCATGACAGATTTTTGAATCCATTTTGCATACATAAGACTTGGGGAAACAAAGCTTTGCAAGGTGAACATTACAAAATATCCAGTGTTATTTCTTTCTCCCACAGGCTTTGCTGCAGGCACAGATAATAGGGGCATTAGTTATTAAATTGGCACTGCGTCTTTCTCTATTTCTCTATCATTTTCAAACAGGTTAATTAGAGCACATTTATATGCCAGCTAAATAGAAGGTAATGTGAGTCACAAGAAACCTTAGCACCCATTTTTTTAAATAAATCCTCCTAAACTTATAAATGTCCTTCATTCACTTCCAGTAACTGCCTTTGGAAGATACAAGAATCTGGATCTTCATTTTATTTTATTTTTTTTTTTTTTTTTAAAAAAAAAAACAAATTAGTAATAAAACACCCTTTTAATTTTTTTTTTAAGGTGGGACTTTTGATTTTCCAGAGTTCTGTACTGTTAATAATCTGATTGCAAATAANCTACCTATCTGAATAATCATGGGTTTTAATTTTATTTTTTTTTTTTTTTGAAAAACAAAGCAAATGAGTAATAAAAATCCCTTTTCATTTTTTTTTTAAGGTGGGACTTTTGATTTTCCAGAGTTCTGTACTGTTAATAATCTGATTGCAAATAAGCTTAAAAGAGGTTATTTTACACAGTTATCATTGATAAAAAAAATTAAAAGATAGGAGAAAATATCCTCCTAAGATTAAGAGGAGAATAACTGCTTATCATGTAGTTCATGGCATGTGCAAAGGCACCCGTACCAGGCACCTCAATCTACTTTTAGCCTAAATGAGCAGGTGAATGAAGAAAACAGTTCATCCTCAGCCTCTCTTGAGACAGATGTTCGCACAATTTCAAGTGCATCTTCTATGTACAGGTTGAACAATGAAAATCTCAGGTACTGTTGGAATGCAAAAATCTTAGTAGTCACAAGTACACAAACTGTCCTATTTTCGCTGCTCAAGGCTCGAAAACAAAGTATTAGGGCTCAAGTTACATTGTTTCTCCATTGTGTATGCTCTGTAATCAATAGCAAAATGAAACAGTATAGCACAGCTCAATGTTCTTTCACAGTTTCAGGCTTGTAGGCAATGTGAAGGTTCACCTAACTTTTGAAGCATCAGAGGTACACCTTTATATTCAGAAAGTTTAATTCTGCAGCTCTGGTTTGACATATTTTCTTAGATTTTTGTTTTCCTTTTAATATGGTAAACTCATGAAACTGTTCCTGATAAACCATGAATATGGTGTTTCTGTGGAGCTAACACACAGAACTGATTTATTCTACTGTATCCTGAAACACCATCAAACAATATTTTAGCAGAAACTAACTTGGATCATATGCTACTACTGATTTTCAGTCATAGTCAGTTCAATTACATAAACAGTAATAGATTCCAGTGGAAAGTTCTCATTAAGCATCCCTGGCGTGAAATGGCCACAGTTAGTAGGAAAGACCAAAATCAGCATCAGGAACTTTGCTCAATATTGTGAGCAATCACACTAACAGAGTTTTTATCCTGCACTACAGAATAATTGCAGCATAAACCCCCAACTTTGGGTTTTTTTTTTAATAAACATCATTCTTCAGGAACTGAAAGTAGGCATATTAAACCGTATAAATGAGGATTACTTTCTGCAGAACCAACAAACAAAATCTTCAGAGCCTGGTGTTTCTCACTGTAGGAGCCATGTTGTTGAGGGAAATTGTTTTCCCTATGGTAGCTTAAAAACCAGCTTTGCACTCCTGGAATTGGAAAGAAAATTCTCAGGATGTAAAAAGCACACAGCCCTAAGTGTATCTCCCTTTCACAGCTTTAAGAGAAAAAAAAAACATATATAGACTGATGAGTCAGGATAACATTTTGGGCTTTTCTTATACACATTATTGGATGCTATTCCCTATAGAATTCTGTGTGTGATCCTAAATCTACTGGAGGGAGAATTTTAAATATTGATGCCAAGAAATACACTCCTTTTTTAGGAAAAAACATGTGCACTTTTTAGAATTTTAGTATGAATGTCCCTTATACTGTAGTACCAAAATACCTCACGCAATATGGTTTATCACTTTTATCTGTGTTCTGTTTTCTGAGCAGTTTATAATACTTAAAGGGCATATTTACTCCCATGCTGCAAGTTGTTATTGTTCATGTGTCCTAGATAACAAGGAGGTTTAAAGAAATCTGTGAAATGGGATACAGTTAAGTGGAAGAAGCTTTCTCACTTCTCATGCCATGAGTTTAAACCCTGAACTGTGATTTTCCCCATTAGCAATTACAATGTTTATGTAATTCCTCATTCTACTATTCCCTACTCTAACTCAACAATTTAGCTAGTAATACACCTGATATGGCTGGCAGTTCTGGCTGCAGGACTTTATGAGCTCCTCTTCTCTCTCAGCAGGGCTTGGAGATGCTTCTTTTCTTAGTCAGTCAAGCATCACTGATAGGGAAATCATGTCAGTTCTGGCTGCCTTTGCTCCAGCTTACATTTGATCTGAACATCTTTTCTCTTGATCCTTCACTTTTGCTACTAAGTGCTTTTCTTTTGCAGTAAGCTTGTTCTAGCCCTGGTTTCCTTAGTCATGTTGAGATCTGAGGTTGTTATTCAGTCTTCGCATGCTGGAATCCACTTCCACAAAAAAGCCAGCCTCATTGTCTCACTTCTGTGCTGTGGAGTTCATTTCTTTAATGATTTGACTATTGTTCACTTCCATTTCTGCCTTTGCAAACTGAACTGGAGCCATGCTGCTGTCTGAGGAGAGAAACATGGGCCTGCTGTTTCTCAATGGAATTGGGAGAGGATGGCAACTCTGTTGGGAAAACAGGCTTCTCTTCCTGAAAGATAATTCTGTAGTCCTTGCTTTTATCATGAGCACATTTATCCCAGCTTTTCTGCTTTGCAGAGACATGCTTTTCATGGGAATTGTTGCAAAAAAATGGCAAGATATGATTCTTTTAGCTAATGATCTGTCTTTGACTCCGTCTTTCTAGAACACTCAAAAACATTATTTTAAAGTCCATTTATCCCCAGATTTTCCTTCATATTGTTTATAGGCTTAAAAACTTAAAATGTAAGAAAGAACATCAACAGTTTTAAAATTCACTTGGTATCCTGTGGGATAACAGTGTGTAGCACAGAGGGATATCCCAGACTACCTCTTTCTTGAAGATTAGCAGCAAAACTAAACTCACTGTAAAGTTTTCTAAAGCTATAAAGAAATGTGTAAGATGACTTAAATAATGTTCCAAGGAAGCAGGTTTTGTATTTTCAAAGCTTTCCAGCAAGTGTTTTATGCTTGGTTCAATTTCTATTTTCTTTTTTTTTTTTTTTTTTTTTTTTACCCTAAAAGCATTTTTGTTCTAATATTTTTT
>NDXB01000016.1:0-37518 GCA_002631895.1 Agapornis roseicollis
TTGCATTCTTTTGATTCTCCCCCCACCTCTCTGGAAGCAGGGGAGGGCAAGAAAGGGGGGTTGCTGCGTGGTTGGTTGAGTTTAAACCACGACATCCCTATCTTTTATTTTGATCTTGGTTTTCCCATAAGTAGAGAAGGAAGTAGAATATATAAAATATATTTTTATTTGAAACTTCCTTTTTTTTTTTTTGTTTTATCTAAGAGACAGTTCACCTGTCTATTTCACTGCCATTTTAGTTTCTTTTTCCTATTTATAGGTTTTGTATACACAATCAGGGAATTAGCATTCAAACTCTAAAATAAAGTCTTTCCTTTAAAAAAAAGTTTAAAAAAACCCAAGCAAGTCATGATTAGTTTTCAATTAGCACCTGAAAGCTCTCTTTTTATATTTGATTACACTATCATTGTCTCATCTAAGCTTTTTTCTTTTAGTGTACTTTACCTGAGGCAATACTTCTAATTTTTCTCATTACAGTTACCTTCATCCCAGCATTATTAGTAAAATTCCTTACACTTCCTCTTGTACTGCATCAAAGATCATTGTATCTTTTAACTGATAATTTGTTCTCTGTGTCTTGTGCTCTTTCTCTCTAAGGAACAATATTTTAAAGAGCCTGAGACTGCTGCCTAATTAGACCACACAAAAGCATTCACCATCCTATTTCCCTATCTTATTTCTCTACTAAGACAGGGAGACTGCAAGGTTTAAATTTCTTTCATTCTCCCTGCAGAGAATTAATTATATTCCTTTTGTTTGGTCTCATTAAAGTTCAATTACTTCTGTGTCCCTAACATATTTCATATAGATTCTCCTTATCTGACTTTTTCAAAGTGTAGTAATCTTCTCCCTGATGATAAACATCTTGATGTAATGGCATATTGGAGTTCCATCTGCATGTCCCTTAAACAAAATTCACAACACGTACGTTCCTTAGGAAAACAAATGGACCACACCCTGTTCTTTCTAAGGGTATCATTAATAGAAATACCTTCTTCAGTAACATAATGTTTTCTTTTGTATTCTTCATTAAGACATTTCTTATGGCCCTACTTCACATTTTTGTACCAGGCAAAAAGTCCCCTTTACAGGAAGGGCAATAAACTAATAGGAAATCTAACAGGAACTGTGTTCTTTCATTTTGTCCATTCAAATTATTTTAAAAAGTATGATTTTTTTTTTGTGTAGTTCTAACAGTGGATTTACAATTAAAAAAAAAAAATACACCTCCTTCTGCATCATTCAATACAATCCTCTATGTTGAAAGAATTCCCTGACACCTCCCAACACTCAGTGAAAAAAGTCTCTATTTTTTTTGACTGCAAGTGGTGATGTCTTTGCTTCTTGCAGAGGGTTGCGCTATTACCACTGTCTGTGTCAGTATATATATACAAATACCCTATTCAAAATCTTAAGCACCCTATCCAAAACTGGGTAGATCAACTCAATAGATGGATTCTATAAAACATCCTAAGGGTCAAATAATATAATTACATCACAAATTTACTTCTTAATCATCAAAAAAGGAAACCACCAATATCCAGGTGAACTTTGAGTAAAATTATAGGCAAAAAATTATACATGAGATTGTTGTTGGAAAGAATCTCTTGTGATGGGTGTGAACTGGCAACATGCATTTTGGCATTTCCTAAATTGTGCAGAGATGACTGCACAGCCTTAATAGTGTTCTTGCTATATCATTCTTAACTTCTTTGACACATCCCCAGATCCAGGTGCATAAAACAGCCAAAGTTAAGTGCAGCTGCAAGAAACTGAATACTGGGAATGCTGGATATAGTTGTTTTACCCAAACCACAAAGAACAGAGGGGATAGATATTTTTGAGAATGAAAGCACACAATAATTGAAATAAATATATGTAAGTGGTAGGTAAATATATTACTGTGAAAAAGAAACACATGCTAGTTCCAAGTCCTATTCTGCAAAGAAAATGTACCACTTTTTTTAATGTGCATGTACCTTGGAAATACATACTTCAATGTATAAGGATATATATGTATGCTATATAAGTAACATATGGATTCATGTATAGATATATATATTAAGTATAATAAATCATCATAGATACAGTTTTATGGCTATGAATGTTGCAGCAGCATTGGCATTTTCTCCTCTGCTAGTATGTTTTCTAAAATAAAAAGCAATTGTTATTGCTGCATAATTACATAACATCCTTATTATAAGAAATTTAATTTTTGAGTTATCCATGGATATATTTTACATAAAAGATCACTCTTGAGTGATTCAAAGATTATTCCAGGTATGTAAAACATTTAATTCAATATCTTAAACTTACGCACAGGGAAATTTACAAGTTCAAGTACAGTACCATACCTAACTAATCCTGATATACTAATTTTATAATGAACATATTAATTTAACATTATAACTAAATTGCTTGTTAGTGAACTATAAAGAGTTGAATATGGCATACTTCTAAGAATTACTTTTAAAATCATATCAAATCATAAGCAGCATGACCACCATTTAAAAAAGAAATATAAATTAAATACACTTTCCTTGTTCCTAGAGCAGTTATATTTAAGTCTGTCATGTGGTAACAACGGAACATGGAACTGTTGATTTTAATTTGTCTTGATATGATTAACTTTGTGAAAAACCTGTAATTCACTATACATAGATATTTCATCACTATTCAATTTGTGTTCAAGAGGCTAGAGCTGTTCTAGGTTAAGGTCAGTTTATCTTCAGGATGTGCACCAAGTCAGTAAGGTCATGCCTTTTTTGCAATTCTTTGTGTAAAAAAAATGTGGATGCTGTGGAGAAGAAGTTTCCCTACCAGGGCTTCTCTAAGTCATTTCAATGTTGCTTCTATCATTTTGTCATTTTTGTCTCTGATCTCTCTTATTTCTATAATCCTCCAGGCCAAATCAGTCCTCTGCTCTCATATTGTCTACACTTGCTTCATACCTATGGCACATCTAGCTGTATGAGCATCTACACAACATTTAAGTTTCTGTGCAACATTTTTATGTTCATGTCAGACTCATGTTAAGAGACACCTGATACTAACACTGTCTGCAGCCTGCAGACCTAGATAAGTACAAAGGTGAGTTGTCACATATGATTTTCTAAGCCAAAATAGTAAGTGATCAGGCTACCTTCATTTGCATTACAGCAGTTCAGAATTTGCAGTCATTTGGCTTCCTGCCTGTTATAAGTAAATCTGGAAAAAAATGAATGAAAGTGATGCAGAGACAGATCAAGGAGAACAATCAGAGAATAAGAAGAAAGGACTCACCTCCTTTAGTCAGTTTTCCATTTTAGATGTTTCAACAGTTAAAGTGGGAAGAGGTTTTTTTGCACACTCTTTAATTCAGATGTCAGTTCCAATATTGGATGCTTGACTGTTCTGAAATGTAATGAAAGTGTAGCAGTTAAAACTACTAGCCTGAAACAAGGAAAAATTATTAACATGGCAAGCTACTATTTATTAATTAAAAGTCACAGCAATATTGATTGATAGTCTTTATATCAATGGTCCATGGCAAAATTTTCACATGGTACCACACTCTCTTCCCTGCAAGAAAAAAAGGACAAAATCTCCAAATATTTAGATTGTGTAATGTTGCATTTATGGTGCCATCTCACATGTTTTACTCTCACTGCATAACAGAGTTTGTCAGTTCTTCGACAAAATCATGCATAGACTAGACTAGTTACACGTGATTGCCTCAGTAAATCTACAGACCCTCTGCAAGCTCACATCTCCACCATTCTCACCATCCTGCAGCCTTTTCTCACACTACATAAGCACCATACAGTCCTGCTGCCTCTGGCAAAGCAACTGGGAACAGTGATAAACTTGACCCACCACCCAGATGTGTACATGGTGCTTCCCCACCAGCATTCAATTGATGATGGACAAAATTGCAATGGCAAATCAGTGCACATTTATATATATGAATTTTTAAAATTATATGAACTGAAAATAGTTATTTCCAAGTAATTTTCTTTCTCTGGTAAGGAAAATGATATACATGTTTCTCCCTTTTAGTTCTCCAGTACTATTTACTGAGACTAATGAAAACAAGTGGCTTTCCTCTGCTCTATATTTGAGCTGTATGAGTCATCTCACTATTTCAAGTTTTGTTTCTTAACACTTAAAGGTCTAGCCTAGTTTATTCTGGAATTTTTTTCCCTGTTTTTATGCTTGGGGCTTTTTTCCCCCTCATGTGAACAATTCATAAGTACAAGCCAGAACAAGTGCAAATATTTTTTCTTGTAAATGCAGTGAACAGCTCCAATCAAACTTTGCCTGAAAAGTATTAAAAGGAAGGAAAAGGCATATAGCTAAGTGAGCTTTAATACTAGCCTCAGATTATACTGAAGTACAATCAGTACAATAACTTGTTTGATGTGTTGAAAATTCCTACATTTTAGAGCCTTGATGTTTATTTAGAGAAACACCTTTACACGGATCATAGCTAACTATTGGGCACTAGTTGTCAGAAATTGCAAGTAAAAATGTTCAGAGCAAAAATAGCCTTATTGCAAACATTACAAACCCATGTTTATAAAGGCAGAAGAGAACCAAATCAGAGAGTCTGATGTCTCACTTCCCATAGGCTAGAAAACTTGAAATTAACTACTTTGGAAATGGGATGCACATTTTAGTAAGGCATCAAGCTTTGGATTGAAGTTTTTCCAAATAACCACTAAGAGGACAGGAACAGCCTCCATACACAAGACATACTTCTGGGAATTCCTTAATCTCAGAAGCAGTCAAATTCATGAAGCTGCTGCCTGCCTTTTGTTACTATCTTTTAATTTACTATGAGACCCGTTTCCACCATGAACTAAATTCTCACATTCAGAGTCTTTGCAATCTGTGTCAGAATAGAAACACCTTCCACTAGCACTGCAATTACAGCACTTTGTGCATAGCTGGCATTGACGGCTGACTCTTCCCTGAGGTATATAACCACCCCTGAGGTTAAGTCTAAAACTAACTTTCTAATACTTTCTCTAGAGTTGGTCTTTAAATCACTTTTCTTTCTTGGTTGTACAGGTTTTTCTGTCAGAAGAGGGAGAAATGTAAGTTTAAAGCTGGAAGTGTGATGGTAAAACCATCAGACAGGTGGTGGGAACAAGACAGAGGTGCAGAACCAGAAATTACTTTTAAATAATTTCAGAAATGCACAGATTTCCAGTTGACAGGATGTCTTTTGAGAGAGGCCTTAATTTGATTACTATATTGATTATAACATTATTTCAGATTTTCCTTGAGAGTATAAAATTGATAGCTTACACTTAATGGTATCAAGTAAACTGGATTGATTTGTTCATACAAGATTCCATTAGGGAGCTTTCAAAGATCAATCTCTAAAGGATCAAACTGGACAGGTCATTAAGCAGAGCCTTCAGTTGTAAGGACTTCTGTGAACTGAAACTCCCAATTTTGAAGATTTGCTTGAGAACCTTGCAAAAGCTGGGCTCAAACAGGTTTCTCTTAGCTGACAGCATTCACTTTAACAAGACAAATTTTAACTTGTTAGACTGTTTAGTGATGACAGAGACACTGAGGCCAGGCAATGTAAAGGTATCACCTTCATTGCACAAGTGTTAAGCACATTGTAAACCACTGCCTAAATTGTAAAAGAGGAAACAAAATTTGCTAGGAACTTTCTGCAAACATATATTATAAATTTATATAATACAGTTTTTAGGGACAGTCATGGATTAGTGTGCTTTATGCTCTGTACTACATAGGGCACTAACCACATCAACAGCCCAAAAGCAATATTGGTTTAACACTTTTAAAATTTGCTTATTTTTTAATCCCTTTTTGCTTTTGGTCCTTCTTACTTGTGAATGTCCATGCATGTTAGCATTCTCTGACCACTTTTTCTGTTTTTTATTTAATCAGAGGGATACAATCAGAAAAGGTTCACAGAATAGCAAGATGGTGATGGAAGGTACAGAATGATTTCTGCATGAGGGACAAACAGGCTAAGAGTCTTTGGTCCATGAAGGGGAGAACTTTATGAAAACATGACTGGCATAGACACGGTTAGCAAAACTATTTTTTTCACTGCCTCATTCTTCCCAATGCAAGAACTAGAGGACATCAAATGAAGCTGGTTAAGAACCACAGTCGTAAAATGGAAGAAAGCAGAACAAACGGGCAAAGAGAGGTGGCTCTTTCTGCAAAGTGCAGTTGTGCTGTGGAACTCGCTGCCACAGGAGGTCATCAGCATCAAACTAGGCCTTCAAGACAAGTATGGGCAGCTGTGGGAAAGGATATTAAATCTCCTGAATGTGGCTAACTATAAAGGTTCAGAAACATAGAGCTCAGAAAGATGCAAAGTTCAAGAAACCTGGAGGCTAAGAGCATTTGTTTGCCATGTTCTTATATTATTTCTTTTGGTCTCTGATGCATGAAACAGGACGTGGGACAAAAAGGACTTTTGACCTTGACATTGAAGCAATTTTATGATCTTTTTATGGCACAACCAACAAATAGTGCACATTCACATCCCCATCTGGCATTCAGGAAAAAGAGGGCAATTAAATAGAAGGTAGAGAGGATTCTAATGTTGCTCTTTTAGACTGATACAATACTTTGACATTTAAGTGAAGTACAGAAGTACAAACTGTAAGGTATCTGGTCACCTTGATTAGTTTCAGACTGTTGCTTTTTATGAAATAAGATGACATCAGGACTTTTCTCTCAACAAACTGACCTGAAACAGCTTCACAGCCAGTACTCATAAGCACAGAAGGAGTCAGACTTATCTTAAACCCCCAGTTTCTGGTCCAGTTTTAGCACAGAACAGTGACTCAAATTACCCAGGTATTGTATGGCAGATCATTTACAGAAAGCAGAGTCTTTAAACCCGTCTTTTAGGTGGGAAATGGTAACTTAACTAGCCACTATGTGATTCTAGCTGGATTTGGTCAGAAAGACATCTGGAAAAAGTGTCGTGAAGAACAGGAACAAAGAATAATCTGGAACAGGTGCCCAGGCAGGCTGTGATATCCCCCTCTGGGGAGATACTAAACACTCATCTTGCATTCAGCAACTTGATGTAATTTTAACATTAGCCCTGCTTCAGCAGGGCTTTAACTATATGACCACTTCCAATTCCTTTCTACATTTCTGTAATTCTAAGAAACAGATTCTAATCATGTCTGTACCACTCCTGCACAGAACACCAATTCACAGCATGAGCATTATCATTAAACTAAATTTCAATGTAAAAGTGAAAGGCAAGTGTTTTATTACTTAGTAAGCCACTTGATTTCTCTTCTACATGATGCATTTTTACACATCTCTGGTTCTGCCGTCCTTAGCAAAGATGCAGTGTAAGCGACATGAATCCATGAATCAAATCTTTACCTGACTTTGTTTTCCCCATGTTTGTGTTTCCTCCCTTTCCCTCCACCATATTTTTATTAAGTAAAAGTAATTCTTACTGAAAGTGCATGACTATCCATTTTTCTATAAGCAGTATCAGGACACTGACCTACTTTAACGACTCAAGCCTGATTCATTAGAAATACATACTTAGAGGGGCTTTATATCTAGTGCACCCTTTCTATGATGGTGCTTAGGGTAGCAAACAGCAGATAACCTCAGATATTCAGAAGAAGTCTCTTTCAGAACTTGGCTTAGTGCATCATAAGTCACTGTCCTTCTTCAGCATTGGGCAGGAACCTGATGTATTTGCTACCCAAATTATAACAAAATAGTCATAATTACAGAAATGAGGACTACCTAGTAACTACTGGCAAATGAACTTCTAAAAATTTAATTAGACCCATACTGGTGTAATAGTAATGGGAATATCACAAAGCTTAGCAATGAGCACAAAACTATACCCTCTCCTATAAAGCCAGGACTTCAATAGTACACATGCTTATTCCACCTTATTTGTAAAATTAACAGCCTCCCTCAGACAATTGAAAATCATGCTGAGTACTGAGCCACAGTAAATTACAAATATGATTAAGTAAATAATAAAAAAGCCCAAGTCCCTACTTAAATACACTGCCAATTCAGCTAATCCAAGCACAGCAAATATTAATGCAATACTTCAATGTCTACAGCTCAGCTGATCTACAGTAATAATATCACATTAAGATTTTGCCCATAGAGCAAACTGCTTATTTTCCCCAAGCCAACTGGAGCACCAAGTTACCAATAATAAGCTGCTCATACCTTCCATCATCCTGCTGGGAAAGGAGGGAAGAGAAGACAAGCACTTTTAGCCCGATTGTATTTACAACTAATTACGACAGACATGGTTTTTTGACTACTCTACTCTAAACTGAAAAGAAGCCAACCTGAAGCTATTTAATGATAAAGACATTTAAATCAATGCAAATTAAAGGGCCCTGCAAAGTGTGAGTTTTAATTATGTTACTTTAAGAAGTCATTAGACAATCACTATTGACATTCCCTTGTTTCTGCATTCAAACGGGAAGCAATTCATACCTTGATAAAACCTCCTGATTTCAGTAGCTAGCACACCGGTAAGAAAAAGTTTAAAATTCCGGATCAGTAATAACTTCAGATAAACACTATGTAAGAAATAAAATATGTCTAAAATTATGCTGACAGCACATCCCTTGCCAACAATGCACGCTAGTACTGATATGCGCTGGTATCTATTTACCAGAGAAAGCTCACAGAAAAAGGATTAAATACAATTTAATTCATGGAAATTTAAATATGTATTTATACCACTATATAGCAGCATGTGAATGGCAGACATTTCACTGTCTCACAGCAGTTGTATCATTTTCAGCCCAACTTCATAAATATTAAATGGTTTTGAAACAGAGTTGTAAGTATATATGGAACATATAGGAAAAATCCCAAGCACGGGCTTTCCTTCAACATTAATACACAGTAGGAATAAAGTATTCTCTATGAGATGTTCCTGCATCAGCACCAGTGGAAAGTTCTGCTATGTGTTGGAGTTAAATGGTTTTAATTTGCTCTTCATTGTAAGTGAAAGAGTCAGTTATATAAAGCTTTAATATCTCCAAAACTGTTCTGCAATAAGGAGAGGCTTCCACAGCTCCTCACCCAAGACTGCCCCACTGAGATTTTTCATGCCATGTGCATGAAGGACTTGGCTCAAGAAAAGTCAGAAAACTAAAATGGACAAATCAAAGGAAAAAAAAAAAAAGAAATCATAAACCCACAGTCTTCTGTATCTACCACCACCCCAAGAGGTCTGTATTTAAAATAGGAATAGTTGCAAAACACAAAACTAAAAACTGTCCTAAAGGGATGAGAGAAAGCAAAAAATACCCCACAACTGAATGCAGCAAGGGAGAAAGCAAGGAAAGACAGGCAACATGTGTGGTCATGCTCACTCCCCACAGATGCTGCATTTCTCCTGTCAGTAACTCCTCACTCTGCCTTGCTCATGTCTGGTAGATATGAGTCCTTCTAGCAAGGTGAAACTCTTGCCTTGCACTGACCGCAGAGGAAGAGTTAAGCACCTAACCCAAACAGCATTGTGGCCACTGTGCAAAAATGGCATCTAGACCTTGGACCTAGGAAACTGGAATACATGAAAAATCATCACACTTTCAACTGTGTTAATGACATGAGCAATGGAAGAAAATATATAAAACAGCCTCATGAAATTTGCAGAGCATAGTAACAGCTCAGGTCAGTGAGCCTGTCCCTTGCTTCTAAGGAAAGAAACAAGATAGGAAAACTAGCCCACATTTCTCTTTACATTCAATTTAGAAAGAAAAGGGGGTCGGGGTGTAGATTAGCTAGCTAGATAGATAAGCTATTTATTTGCACTATATACAGGGTGGAAATTTCTGCATTGTAACTGCAGAGTCAAGTAAAATGTTATAAAAACCCCAACTACAATCTTTTTCTTTCATATACTGTAATACATCCTATGCCCTTGATGCCTAAAATATCTGTTACATCATAGAAATGCTTCTAACACAACTGACAATTTTTAAAACCCCATGTATCTCAAGTTACATTTCCACAAATGTATACAGATCCTTTCCAAATTATGCTGGTCTTCATATTCCTCACAAAGCATTTACATTGCATTAGTTCACCCTCATGTCTGGGAACATGTACAGAGGCAAGTGTATCAGTAGTATTGTAGGATTTACTGTGCTTTTAAGCCACTCTAAGTCTTGAGATCCTCCTCTTCCTCAATAAAGTATGATAAGCAGTGAAAGGTAGGAAATAGAACCCAGGGTGTATTGTTTATTGCAGTACACAGTGAAAAGTAGACAGTTTGAAAGTATGTCTTCCAGAATATGCATGTGAATTTTAAACATGTCCAGCTCATACTTTTATTGTATAAAGTCCTACTCCTGGAATCACTGAATTTCCCATTACTTTGCAATGCCAAAAATCTGTTTTAAGCCTAAATAGCAATCATGAGGCATTTGAGCAGTTTTTGAAATTGAGCACGTTAAAAAACAGCATCCAGCTGTTGCAGGGAGAAATTCTCAATTACACAGTTGGTTGAAAATGTGCTGCGTAGTAAAGAACTCTACTCATGCAGCACAATTAGAATCTGCAAATGGGGGTACTTTGATAATCTAGTCGTATTCTCCTCCTCCCCCCCACCCAAAAGAAAAAAAAAAGGTTACATTTCCAGTAACACCAATCAGTCGATTTAACAGACCATCACTCAAAACATTTAAGAGCACTTCTATTTCTCTTTTCCATTTCCTGGTGAAAAAAGTCCTCTTTTCTTTCAATATGGTCCATGTAATTCCACATTTGCTTTGAAGCCAAAGCTAAACATCACTTTGGATAAGTGACAGAGGCTATCACTACAAATTTTCATGATTAAAACATCTGGCTAGGTAATGGTTTTCACATACATTGTGCAAGATTTTTTGCTCAGTCATCATCCATTTGCTGTACTTAAACTCAAGCCTTCAAACTTGCTAAACACAACTCTGGATATTACACTGGATGGGGAAAAAAGAGCTGTCAACAGAAAATTCATTATGTTTCCATAACGCTACACCAGGTGGGAAATGTTTACTCCTGCATGAATCCCCACCAAACTGAGTAAATGTCTCAGTTAACCAAGGCACAGTCGGGATGTGTTATGCCCTGCACAAATAAACATTCCTCTTTTCGCAGAGAAATTGAAATAGAATCATAGAATCATAGAATAGTTACGGTTGGAAGGGACCTTAAGATCATCTAGTTCCAACACCCCTGCCATAAGCAGGGACACCTCATACTAACCCATGTCACCCAAAGCGTCATCCAGTCTGGCCTTTGAACACTGCCAGGGATGGAGCATTCACAGCCTTCCTGGGCAACCCATTCCAGTGCCTCACCACCCGAACAGGAAAGAATTTCCTCCTTATATCCAATCTAAACCTCCCTGGTTTAAGTTTGAACCCATTACCCCTTGTCCTGTCACTACAGTCCCTAATGAAGAGCCCCTCCCCAACATCCCTATAGGCCCCCTTCAGATCCTGGAAGGCTGCTATGAGGTCTCCACGCAGCCTTCTCTTCTCCAGGCTGAACAGACCCAACTCTCAGCCTGTCTTCGTATGGGAGATGCTCCAGTCCCCTGATCATCCTCGTCGCCCTCCTCTGGACTTGTTCCAACAGCTTTATGTCCTTTTTATGTTGAGGACACCAGAACTGCACACAATACTCCAAGTGAGGTCTCACGAGAGCTGAGTAGAGGGGCAGGATCACCTCCTTTGACCTGCTGGTCACGCTCCTTTTGATGCAGCCCAGGACACCGTTGGCTTTCTGGTCTGCAAGCGCACACTGTCGACTCATGTTCATATTCTCATCGACCACCACCCCCAAGTACTTCTCCGCAGGGCTGCTTTCAATCTCCTCTTTGCCCAACCTGTAGCTGTGCCTGGGATTGCTCCCAACCAGGTGTAGGATCTTGCACTTGGCATGGTTGAACTTGATGAGTATGGCATCAGCCCAACTCACAAGCGTGTCAAGGTCCCTCTGGATGTCATTCCTTCCCTCCAGCATATCCACCCAAACACACAGCTTGGTGTCATTGGCAAACTTGCTGAGGGTGTACTCAATCCCACTGTCCATGTCAGCGACAAAGATGTCAAACAAGACCAGTCCCAACACCGGTCCCTGAGGGACACCACTCATCACTGGCTTCCAGCCTGACACTAAGCCATTGACCACAACTCTCTGTGTGTGGCCATCCAGCCAGTTCTTTATCCACCAAGTGGTCCACCTATCAAATTGATGTCTCTCCAATTTAGAGACAAGGATGTTGTGTGGGACAGTGTTGAATGCTTTGTGCAAGTCCAGGTAGATGACATCAACTGCTCTACCCCTGTCCATCAGTTCTATAGCCCCATTGTAGAAGGCCACCAAATTGGTCAGGCAGGATTTGCCCTTAGTGAAGCCATGCTGGCTGCCCCATCTCAGCAAATGAAAAATTACAGTATGAAAGTGTTATCTTTATTAGCTATAAATTAGGGTTTGTTTATCTGTCTTTTAAACAAAATAACAATATTTCCATGTTGACCCTAGCAAAGATTTTTCTTTTTATTTTGTGCTAATAGGCAAGATGCATCAAGGAGTCATGCGTGTGACACCATAGTCACAGGATTTTGATGCTGGCCTACCTCTGCTCACACTGTCTGCCAATATTTCTGTTGATTTGAATGGGAAATTGAAGAGATCACCTCATCAGGAAAATGTTTTATATGTATTTCTTGATTGTAGACTTCAAAGCATACCAGTATGCAAGAAAATTGCACAAGGACAAAGAGAGTATACAACTTCTGTAACTGCATGCTTTTTTTTTTTTTTGCTTAATTAGTTTATTAACTGCCTGATTAACTAGTTTGTGCAGTACTTAGGAAATGTAAAACACTAATCAGTGCTAATTAATCATTAATGTGACATTCAACTACAGCTGCAAATTGTACAAACATAACAAAAAATATGAACTGCATAACGGTGAGGAAATAAGTCTACATTGCTGGTGAACTTAACCGGGAAAAACAGAGCTGGAAAGTAGTCATAGGCAGCAAACAGTAGGCTAGAGATGCCAAAAGCCTGCTTCAGGGGGAATGACAGAAGCAAAAAATGAGGTGAATAAATGATACTAAAAGCGCTGCCCAACTGTTTCTATTAAAGAGAACATATGGTGGAAAAGAAGCAAAACTGCATGAAGGAAAAAACGATGGTTTCAATGAATTGCAAATAAGAGGTAATAATTTCAATATCCACTGTAACAGAATACTTCTATGTGTTATCTATGGCGGATGCTGTCATAGACCAATTCATGAATCTTTTCATGATCATTTGATGCCGCAGCATTTAGTACAGTGAGGCTGGAGGTGGAAAGGTGCTCCTGCTAGCACTTTCTGATGACCTAATGAACCTGCTCTAACTGGAACAGCAGTTTCTGCTGTCAGAATGACTTAAGAGTTGACTGATAAAGGGGAGACAGCATTTATCACTTCTTCCAAGTTCAAAATCATGCATAAATGGATGAAGCAAATGGAACAGAGTAACTAGTGATGGCATAGCAGGATAAACGGTCTAGCAATATGAAACATGCTGAAGGGAGAGACAGATCTGCTGCTCTAAGAATAAAGTCAATCTTTCTATGAAAACACCCACAAAGGAAAAGAAACTTCACACCATGTATGTCAGAAGACAACCACTTGATAGTAAACTTCTAAAAAAAAAAAGTTAAAGTATCCTGCAAGTGAAAATAAAACACTTCTAAAATACTTCTGCCATGACTTTCAATGCTATACATGAATAACAATAAGAATTTAAGTGTACAGATAGATATTCCCAGGTAGAACAAATCAAATGAACATATTAATTATTATAGGTAAGAATATTCACAGTCTTAAGTACTACTATTATTTCTATTATATCAAAATTTTTTCGTATTATACTAAAGAAAGTTTTAATACAACTTCATGAAGAGGTGGTTTTCCTCTTCCTTGTTTTTTGATTGGTCTATTTTCTTGAGTCTGCCAGTACATGTAAAACAGCCTACAAAGATCATTTAGTAACACAACATACAACTTCTTTTAACGTGGCTTTAAATATACAGAATGCTGAAAAACCAGATGGATGCATATCTTAAAGAGATAAAGAAGTGAAAAACATTTTGTGACATCGTTGTTAAATTTGTCTAATGCACAATAAGTCCAGAGTTCATTTGCAATTTTCAATTAATTTGCTCTGACACATTATTAAACATTTTATATGTTATACTTTTATTAGTTTGGGGAATTAGCATTGTTTTCATTCCTTAATAAATTCTCTAAGATCTAGTGCTTAAGATGAATGTTGTTAGGTACTCTGTATTTTAACTCTGTTTACCCAAACAAGGGGAAGCACCTGGGAATCAGAGTTGTATTATTCTGGAAGACATTATGAGCACTCTCTTTCCCTGGAAAACTTTAAAGTGAGATGATGCAGTTTTAACTGAATGGTCATGGAATGTAGGAAAAAATATTTAATAAGTGGAAACCCCTCAGTGAAAGTGCCAGGCCCCCAGCACCAAGCGCTTCAGTACACTGATCCCATCTTCTTGCACTTCGATGGTTTCTGAACAAAGATACTGCTCATGGCACCCACAGTCCAAACATCCCAGTCACCGTTGTTTGCATTTTTGGTGCTTGCACTTTACTGACAAAAACTACATACTTCCCATGTTATGATGACATTCAAGTCTTATTTAGTAAGCCATGAACATGTAAGACTCTGAGTAAATTTTGCCACGCTGGCAGAACAAATGCCCACCCCAGACTCAGCCTGTTAACAGGGGACATGCACTTCATTAGTGGTTGTGGCTGTTCCCTTTCTTCCTCCCAGATGTCATCTCCAAACTTGGGATACATCAGAATCTGCCTTATGCTGAGATTACAAGTTTCTGCTGAAATGACGAGGCAAGAAAAGAGCTGAAGTTGGCTCCAGGAGCCATTCTTCACCTGGCATATCTAAGCCCCCATAAAAAATTGAGCATGAAAGGCTTAGCGGGCCATACATGATCATATTTTGAGCATAAGGAAAATACTCTGGATGGTAGCTCACTGTAGCATCCCTGTGTAAATGCAGCTGAGCATTACTTCTAAAAGCTTCTGGGATTATTCTTTTTTTGTTTGTGTTTCAGTATCCTTCCAGAAGATAACACTACACAGCAAAATGCTTATCTCCAGTTTCTTCACATTTTAAAGCTGCATTTCATTCAAGTTGGCACCTTTTTGCAGTTATTGCAAGTTTTGTAAACAGACTGTTATTGTGTATGTGAATGTGCTAGTGAAAGGGGAAAAAAAGGTTTGGTTTTGATTTTTTATTTATTTTTCCTACCTTCTAGAAAAAGTCCACAGTCAACAGATCTTTTGTTTTGTTAGCTGAACATAACCACCTACACGTACTAAAACTCAACCATGTGGGACATGAACTGATCAACTTACGCACAAAGTGACATACAAATTGCTCATCACATCATGCATTTTTGTGCCCCTACACAAAGAAAAAAATGAGTCGGTACAGATTTTTCTACTAAGTTTGCACAGGAACAGGTGATCTTTGTGTCTCTGGGCTTGCAAATCTCACAGGAGTCCCACAGAACTCAGAAAACACCCCTGACACATGAATCTTCAGGGCATGCTAAAAAACAAATGCAATATTTATACTTGTAATAACATGTTGGATGTTATGTGGTGCATGATCCACAGTCCTAATGAAGACTTTCAGTACTGGCAGTACCCTAAGTATAGCCATATTGGTTTTGATAGAGCACTTGGTAAATTTTGCACTAACAGCAAATGACAACCTTTGGATGGGAGACTGTTCCCAAAACATTATTGTTTCTTCAGATGACTCTTGCCTTTTTCAATTTTTTTAATATTTAACAAATTACTGTGGCAGAGAAGTCAAGCTGACATAGTAAAAGTCCTTTCAACAAATTCTCTGAATAAGTACAGGCTTTTTTCTGGTTTAATTTTCCCAACCATGCAAACACACTCCCTAACTGTCTAGAAAAATTCTATTTGGAACTTCCTTACTTCTGATTTTTCAGGTTAACCACGTTTCTCTAAATGCTATTTAAAATGTAGTAATATTCATTCAATAACATATTCAAAGATGGATAATTCAGAGATTTTTTTTTTAACATGAGCTCTTGAGGAAGTTATTAATAAATGTTCTGGAAAATATGTAACAAATGCCTCTGGCACCATCTCCATATAATGTTGGCTGAATGTTTAAACATGTTCACTCTGTTCTTTTGCTGTCTCCACTGTTGATTTGTAACACAGGCTTCCGTCTGCTTTGTCTGCTAGGTTACCAATGATGACATTGGACCAGAGATGCTTTCATTCTAGGTTAGTGAATACAAAATACCATATAATGCTTAAGTTCTCCAGCACTAGAATAACTTTCTGTTATAGCAGCCACCTGTAATACAAACTTCAAATGCACGTGCTTGCTTGCTTTTGGAAAACACATTCCTTGAAAAACTATGACTGTCTAGGTATTTAGCAGCTGACTGTCATGCAGAATCCATCACTGCATGATAGCTTTCACTTAAATATGGTGGCACTCAAAACTTCTCATGGTGTGGCATATTACAGACATATCTTGAGTGGAATGACTGTCCATTCATAAAACCTAGCCAGTGATTTGCAAAGAAATCTTCAGATGGGAGGAGCCTTCATTTAAACTGACAGACTTCTCCATTGAAGTTTCTCTTATAGAAAGCCAAACACAAAGTGATGACTCAAGTGTAAAGACTCAAAGAAACAAAAAGTTCTTGTGAAAATTCAAATCACTACACTGCATGCTGAATGAATTATACTGAACTACTAATCGGGGCTCTTCAGCCTGGAGAAGAGAAGGCTGCGTGAAGATCTCATAGCAGCCTTCCAGTGTCTGAAGGGGACCTACAAGGATGCCAGAGAGGGACTCTTCATTAGGGATTGTAGTGACAGGACAAAGATCAATGGGTTCAAACTTAATCAGGGGAGATTTAGGTTGGATATAAGGAAGAAATTCTTTACTGTGAGAGTGGTGAGGCACTGAAACAGGCTGCCCAAGGAAGTTGTGAGTGCACCATCCCTGGCAGCATTCAAGGCCAGGTTGGACAGAGCTCTGAGCAACCTGGTTCATTGAAAGGCATCCCTGCCCATAGCAGGTGGGTCAGAACGAGGTGATTTTGAGGTCCATTCCAATCCTACCCATTCTGTGATTTCATGACTCTACTTCATGTGGTACTTAAAAATGCTGTGGCATTATTAGTGAAAGGTTTCCCTAAAAGAAGACAATACTTGCTATTTAAAATGTTACCAGGAAATCAAAATTTCAAGGAAAACAGCCTTGATTTTGTATGCAACTACAATGAATTCTGTTTTTCTCTTCATGAAACAAGTATGATTTAATGGTTTGTTTCTTAGAGGTTTTCTGAGTAGCCTGTGGCAGTAAAGTTGTGAGCCTGATTTCAATTTTGCAACCAGAATGAGTCACAGCTGAAGATTTTTAATGCACTTCTTGTATAAGACAAGGATGTATCATGACATCACTGTGTATAATTTGCATGTGTGAGCTGGGTTTAGACTGTTGTGAGACAGGTTAGTTTTACCCTACGGTGGTGTGTTGTTGCAATAGTAATCCTGCTCAGTACAAGAGGAACTGCAGGTTCAGACCCCTGGTGCATGCGCTTGACTGAGGAGCCACTGGAGCAAGGCTACCATCTGTGGGTTTATGACTGAACACCTCTAAGTCAGCTCCCTAGACCATGGCAGTTAAACCTCAGGTGTAAAGGGTGGGGGCAGTTCTGTGCAAGCTGCGCCTCACCTAAAAAATCCACTGTGCAGGCTGGCAGGGCTCACTGTCACTTGTCTGTATGGACAGGTGAGGGTCAGAACGGTAGGTGACAAGGTACATGGGAAGCTGCAGATCCAACCTTGCACGCAGGCAGACCAGCACATGGGTAGCTTGAGGTTACTCAGGAGTTGACAGTCCTGATTGGACACTCCCTCATTGCCTAACCACCCTTTTCCAAACAGATTTGCTTATCCCACATGCCCTTGGTCATCATGCTTGTAGTAAGTGTGGTTAAAGCCCTTCCCAAATCTTTGCTCATGAAGCCAAGCCATCAATCAATCAATGACTACAATTGCACAAACTTTGTAAAATAGAATTTCACCAAATGACTTTACAATGAGTTGGTTTCACTTTAGTGTACCCTAGTACCATATCTGCAAAGATATCAAAGCCAAGAAAGTCAAAGAAGATACACGTCACAGAACATGCTACCATGTACCTTGCAGTAGGAAGATGATTCACCTCAGTTCCCAAAGTCCAGCTAAGGTAATACATGAGACTGAACTACTGACGTACAGCCAATCTACCCCATTTATGCAAGCTGTTATATTTCATACCTCTTCTTTGCTTACTGTCAACAGGCAAAGCTCTTTTTCTATAGTCACATTTTCCACCAATACTTTCTTCAATTTTTGAAGGCAGAAAAGATAACAGTTGACAAATTTGAACTTGTGATGGCCAGAAAACCATTTAAAATGATTCAGTTTCTTGAGATCATAAACACTAGAACACAGAAATCCTGGTGGATAAAGGATTTTGCACGTAAAAAGATTTAACTGGGATCTTACCTGCTTTGAAGCCAATTCATTAATGTGTCATTCCATACTGAGAAATGAACTGTAATGCCATAATTGGCAACTTCACTGGCAATACTGAAGTGAAAGCTACTAAGACTGTAGTCAAAAGCTGAGGGAATGATACACAATAACAAGGAGGATAGTATTTGTAGGGCTTGTGCTTATGTCAGAAGTCACTTAGCATGGCAAGCAAATATACCACCTTTGCAACAAACTTTACAGAAATATCCTATGCATTTCTGGGTTAGGTCTCTACCCAGTGCAAAAAAAAAGAAGGAATTTCTGTTGTGCACTTGTCCAGCGTGATCTTGGAACTCTGTTATTCTTAATTATTGCCTACAGCCATACTGACAAGATTAAAACAGTTTTCAGATTAAGTAAATCATGTTATAAGATACAGAAGTTATAAATATGCCAACAAAAATAGCACGGTATATTTCATTTTTTTTCCAAAAAAGCAAGCATCTGTTACGCAAAATAGCATTAACTTGAATTTTTCTGAAGCACAAATATATTAGCAGTTTGTCTTTCACTGATTTTCTGAAATCTGATGCCAACTGCAGGGCCCTCATGTCCTCTACATCCTACAGAGCATCTGCACAACCTGTATGTCTCCAAATCACAGTTATTTAAATTCCATAACAAATTTATTTTCAATCCATTTTAACCATCCTTTTAGTATTTAAGTTAGTTACATGAATGACTCTGACTTTGAAATTTGTGTATTTGGAAAAACCACATTGCAGTTTTGCCTCTGCAAGGCTATACTGATGGGATAGAGTCTCCTGTAGTAGGTCAGTTCTGTGTTTCTCAGTTTACATAGTCTCAGATTAAGAAACTCTTCAGACTCAAGTGAAGTTTGCATCCCACCATGAGCAGAAGGAACAAATTTTTGCAGTGAAGGATGATTAATAATTTTCTTACTCTTCCCTTTCCCGTGTTGCTTGTGTTTTCACAATTTGCAAATGTTACAGTTTAATTTGACAATGACTCACTTTCTGTGAGTATCAGACAGCCACACACAAGGAAGTCAGAAATTCTAATCTTACTGGTTACAAAACAATTACTGATTCATCTTACCTTCTTTTAACTATCCAGAGACCTGTACAGAAGTGGCTGATGGGTCTATGTATTCATAAGATACATACTTATTTTTGTCATGGGAGGCAGGTATGTGCTAGGTTTGGGGATGAAGGAATGGGCTGCAGTTCTTTAAGGATTCTGTTAATGACTTCATTTCTTTAACAATTCTCCAAGGTGGGACCATTTTTTTTATACAATGCCTAAAACAATAGGTCTCTGAATACTGATTGGACTTCCCACATACTACAGTAATCTCTGAATTAAACAGCAGCACCATTAGAGTGTTAGGAGTCTGTTCTGATAGCAATGTATTAATGAAACAACACCCCAGTTCACATAGGCATTTGAGAGAAGAAACTCATAGAAAGATGGGGAGAATGCTACTGAAGCAAGAAATGCTTTAATACCAGAAGCAGCTGAACTCTCCTAACAGACCTCACTTTGACTGCAAGATGAAGGGAAGGAGGGCAACGAGGCTGGTGAGGGGCTTGGAGCACAGGCCCTATGAGGAGAGATTGAGAGAACTGGAGTTGTTTAGCCTGGAGAAAAGGAGACTCAGAAGTGACCTTATCACTCTCTACAACTTCCTGAAAGGAGGTTGTAGACAGGTGGGGGTTGGTCTCTTTCACCAGGCAGCAACGGACAGAACGAGAGGACACAGTCTCAAACTGCGCCAAGGAAGGCACAGGTTGGATATTAGGAAGAAGTTTTACACAGAAAGAATAATAAAATATTGGAACAGTCTGCCCAGGGAGGTGGTGGAGTCACCATCCCTGGATGTGTTTAAAAAGAGACTGGATATGGCATTTGATGACATGGTTTAGTGGAGGTGTAGGGCATGGGTTGGACTTGATGATCTTAGAGGTCCCTTCCAACTTGGTGATTCTGTGATTCTGTGATAAGAAATGGAATTCAGTCAGGGCTGAATCAGATTTGTAGGAATATTTGTCAGACATTTTCAGTAAATTTTGTTTTGCACAACCAAGTGATTGTCCTTGGTGGGTTAGAAGATAGGGTTTTTCACATAATGGTGTATGTGTGTTTCTGATTAAAATAAATTTCACTCAAAAAGGTCAAGAAAAATTACATCATTAGACAAAATCAGTACTTCAGAGTGTATTTTGTAAAATATTTCTTCACTATACACAGAACAGTACTTAGGTAGTTCTAAAAAAGAGTGGTCCCCTTTTACTTTTATAGCTCCATAAATGGCTAGCCTAAACAGATTATGGACTAGAAGAAATTTCATAATGTTAATTTTCAGATTAGATTATGGTTTATAGGAAGAAGTTTGTTTTCACCATGTCTTTATCCTCTTAGCAGAAAGCATAGATGCCAGCCTTTCAAAAAATCTAGAGAGGCTGATGCAAGACTAGTAGGATAAGATGTTCCAAGATGTACCAAAAAGAGATTAAATGTTTACGTTCCACTTGACTTCAACTGAGATCACTGTTAGAAAGATGCCTTATTTGAATGCCTAAAAAAGATACATCTTCTGATCTCTCCTCCCTGCTTTTTCAGTAGCTTAAAAAAAAAAATACAAAACAACAACCCTATCAGATGATATGACTCTCTAGGAACAAATGCAAGTTCTTCTTCTTTCCCTAGAAAAACAGGTAGAATCTTTCTTAACCTTACTATTGTTAGCATACCCTGCCTGTCTACATAGTCATTCAGATAACCTAAATTCTTAACAAACATTAACACCTAACTACCACTTCATCCCTAGCTACGTTTATTCTGGGAGAAAAAGGAAACGTTGTTGAAAAATCAGAAATGCCTTTTTACTTTGTCTTGTTTTACCGTGCAGTATTTGATATTTTAAGTGCTTTATGATGAATGTTACTCGCCTACATGAATACTATCAGTAGTTCAAATGCCACAGTTCCATCTTCTTCATTCTATCTTTCCAGTTGTAAAGTAACTCCATTTTGCCTTTCAAAAATGTTTAGTTACAGACAGAGAAACTCTCTCTGTTATCTGACAGCGGCTGGAGGAGCAGGTTTTACAATTTCCTGAGGAATATATAGCCAGAAGGAGTCAGAAAGTGCATACACATGTGGAACCATATTGCCCAAAGCAAGGTTATGAGATACCATTTGCTTTCATAAACAAATATTTTCTTGTCACACACACAAAGAAACCTCCAACCTGAATCCATTTCCTAGAATATTCTCCCCCATTGCTCATTTTGCCAGTACACAGTCTAATATGTCAATATTGGTGCAGAGAACAATATACAACAGAGTTCCTGAGAAGGAAAGCTTTGTGCTCTGTTTCAGCTGAAAGAGCAGCAATGATAGGAGATGAAATGGCAGCAGACAGATAACTGGCTTAAAATATGGCTCTGGGAGAAAGGCTGGAACTAAAAGAAAAATGGAACCCAATACCAGGAATTCTGTGTGATTCAGTTCAATCATGACATGTACAAGGTCCTACAGTTGGGTCAGAGCAATCCCAGGCAGAGCTGCAGGTTGGGCAAAGAGGAGATTCAGAGCAGCCCTGTGGAGAAGGACTTGGGGGTGATGGTCAATGAGAAAATGAACATGAGCTGACTGCAGTGTATGCTTGCAGCCCAGAAAGCCAACCGTATCCTGGGCTGCATCAAAAGGAGTGTGCCCAGCAGGTTGAAAGAGGTGATCCTGCCCCTCTACTCTGCTCTCCTGAGACCTCACCTGGAGTATTGTGTGCAGTTCTGGTGTCCTCAACATAAAAAGGACATGGAGCTGTTGAAACAAGTCCAGAGGAGGGCCACGAGGATGATCAGGGGACTGGAGCACCTCCTGTATGAAGACAGGCTGAGAAAGTTGAGGCTNTCCAGAGGAGCGAGGATGATCAGGGGACTGGAGCACCTCCTGTATGAAGACAGGCTGAGAAAGTTGAGGCTGTTCAGCCTGGAGAAGAGAAGGCTGCGTGGAGACTTCATAGCAGCCTTCCAATATCTGAAGGGGGACTGTAAGCGTGATGGGGAGGGACTCTTCATTAGGGATTGTAGTGATAGGACAAGGGGCAACAGGTTAAAACTTAAACCGGGGAAGTTTAGATTGGATATAAGGAAGAAATTCTTTCCTGTGAGGGTGGTGAGGCACTGGAGTGGGTTGCCTAGGAAGGCTATGAATGCTCAATCCCTGGCAGTGTTCAAGGTCAGGTTGGACAGAACCTTGGGTGGCATGGGTTAGTGTGAGGTGTCCCTGCTTATGGCAGGGGGGTTGGAACTAGATGATCTTAAGGTCCTTTCCAACCCGAATATTCTATGATAATTCAATCAAATAGTCAAAAAACCCTCCACATTTTATCTGAGGAGATTAAAGCCTTGCTTAAAGTATCATTTACCAGGAGAAAATAATCTCAGTTTCAGGTAAGCTCATATTTTCAGAACTGCTTAAGTACAAAATATCTAGAACTTGTATAAAAACTTGCTATTGGTTTTGTCTAGATTGCAGTCAGTGCTACAGACTGCAAAACAACTGAGGTATTTTTTGAGCTAGTTTGGATACAATAAGCAGTTTACTCCTGGTAACAGAAAATATAGCAAGGCATGCTATGTTCCAAACTCTGTGTTGATAACATTTATTTGTTAGCTCTTAAGCAGAAGAGCATATGTTTGCAGTTGGAGAAATTATACTGATGTTGGATCAGTTGGACCAGGTTTAGTGGAAGGAGCCCTGAAAAAATGGTAAGCACTTCAGGTAAGATCTTAAGATCATCTAGTTCCAACCCCCCTGCCATAAACAGGGACACCCCACACTAAACCATGTCACCCAAGGCTTTGTCCAATCTGGCCTTGAACACTGCCAGGGATGGAGCACTCACAACTCTGAAAGAATGGGAGATTTTATTTTCCAACTTGCGCATCCTTTGTGATGTACCACATACATCCCTTAGCATTCCAGAATGATACTTCTATGTGTACTATAGATACTATTCATCAACAAGACAGGACAATCACAAAATCTGAATTTCATCAGAAATCAAAGCACCAGTAGATATGGTTTAGGGAAGGCATGGGGGAAGGAAACCTGGTAAGTCTACATCATTCATGTACCAGAATTTCCAAGAAGGCCTTGCAGAGTAGCTAGCTGCCTGGGTCAGGAACTGCTCACTCAGATGTACTCATTTGTACTCTCCTTCAAGCTCAAAGCAGTGAGAAATAGATGTATCTTTCTCTCTTCCCTTCCCACCCTCAGCAAAGAAATGCATGAATGTTACTATAGGATTCACTTTAAAGTCTTTCTAGCCTTGCTATTTTACAGATGATTCCTCAGTGAAAAACACAAATGAACATTCCAGCAGTAGCAATGGGACCGAAGAGCTTTTCCACCTGCAGCTTCCCCTTAACTGCATGTGAGTACCTTTCTGTCAGACATGCCAGCACAGTTGCACCTGTACCCACTCCTTAATCCTATCCACAAAATGCAGTTTATTTTGAACTCCTTTCTCTTTCTCTTTATTATTTCTTCATTGTTGACATTCTTCTTTTGTTTTTAAAACAGGCCTTTTTGAGAGAAAAAGGCTGGGGAGCAGCCAGAATTCATAAGCATATTTGGCTTTATTTTACTAAATATCATTTAAACTATACACTCTTATGGATGACAAAGAAAATCTGCTATATCAGAAAAAGGATTAGCTACTTGTTTTATCTTATAAGAAGCAATTACAGATAACATGATCTCTCAGCTAAGGTCTTCTTTTACATATAGAATCTCTGAAGTAAAAATAACTGAATTCATTGCCCCTTACAGTCTTTTGAAAAGCTCCTTTGAAATACTATGCTGTTTTTTCATTGTCTTGAACAGGTGTAGCATTTTATAATGGCTGAACAAACTTACAGTCTACTCTAGTAAAAATGGGCAACTTATAATTTATTAAAGGGATGATTCACTGTCTCATTATAATTTTGTAACATTGAGATTCTCTTGCACTTTGTATTGAAATCAATGTGCTTAAATAAATTCAAATTATCTTTCTATGACAAAGTAAATAAAAATTCATGCCTATTTTTTGTGTATTCAAGCCCAGTGTGCTCTCTAAGGAAAAATACATATGTACTAATGTTTACAGTATTATTTTAAATATAATCATATTAAATATATAAATATGAATCTTAAAATTACAAATTCATAATTGCATGTACTGCTCATATTAAAATAATATATCTGGAACAAGTCAAGAAAGGGTAAAAATATAAATATGTAATGATTTCATAAACAGAGTTTCTGGAGATGTTTCAGGATAATCATATTCTCTGGACATTATAGAATTAGTCTAGTGTTTTTTCTGACTATTTTGAGATATTTATATTCTCCTGAATTGCACCTCCAGTCAAGAGATGGCTGCTAAAGTTCCTAAATTGTCCTCTAGATAAACAAGTTGGTTAAACATCTTTTAAAAACTACTGTTTATTGCAATTTATGACCCATAGCTGAAAGATAATGAAAGCAAAGGAATTTCATAAGAACCCCCAGAAGCCATCAGAAATTTAGTTTTTCTTATAATGTAGCTGAATTGCCTGTTTATAAAATAAAAGGCTGACACAACCACCAGTGAAAATGCAGCTATTCTTGAACTCCTTTTTAAATGAACAAATGAAACCTAACAGTCATCCACATTCACTGTTGGCACTTCAGGGAAGTATAATTTCCCTGAAAATATAAAACTTAAATGGAAGGAGATCTTACCTCAATAGCATCTGAATTTGAATTTATAAGGACCCTGTCAAGACTTCAACCTCCTTCACGCAAGAAAAAAAAGCCAATGTTCCCACATTCTAACATGGATGATGAGGATGCAGAGATAAGAAGACCTCTACAATAGATTATCACAGCTGACGCATTTAATGAGTTTTAACGCACAGCCTCCTCCTTTCACCAGTTTTAAAGAGACTGTCCTTGGAAGGGCAAATAAACATTGGGCTTTTGGAGGTTAAAAGACTACTGTAAATTGAGGTGAAGGAGCATATCCTTCCACAGACCAAGTTTTTGGGTTTTTTTGGTGAAGAAAATATGCCTGTTGCAAAGATTGTATGCTCCAATCTGTCCTATTTCAAAGCTTTATAAGAACAGCAATTCAACGGACTGTTGCTTATAGCAACAAATACGAAACAGTACAGATGGAGAGGGAAGTAACATTACTGCAAACCCATCTTTGTGCTTAACAAATATACACCTCTAAAAGCAGACAGCATGTTGGGGTTTGATAAAGGAGGAAGAAGGCAGACATTAATGTTGTAGTAATAAGGAGTACACTTGTCAGTATTTACATACCCTAAGTCACCCTTAGGAGGTCTTCTATAATTTAAACACAGGCACTTATCTCTCAAAAGTGTGTCTCAAGACTAAGATCTGATAAGCCACATTTTACTTAAATGAACTTGCTATCAACTAATTAACTCACTAGGTTTTGTTTTAGTTAGAAGTAAGTATTTCCAGTAACAAATAAATACTACTTAGCAAAACAAAAATGTTCTGATAAAAGATCAGCCCTTCAGTAAAGCTGAATGGCAATGACTGGGACTATTCCTCAGGGACTGTAGTGATAAGACAAGGGTCAATGGGTTCGAATTTAAACAGGGGAGATTAAGGTTGGATACAAGGAGGAAATTCTTTCCTGTGAGAGTGGCAAGCCACTGGAACAGGATGCCCAAGCAAGCTATGAATGCTCCATCCCTGGTGGTGTTCAAGGCCAGGTTGGACAGAACCTTGGGTGACATGGTTTAGTGTGAGGTGCCCCTGCCCATGACAGGGGGGTTGGAACTAGATGATCTTAAGGTCCTAACTATTCTATGATTCTATAATTTTTGCAGCATATGTTTGGCTGGCAGAAAATATTACAGTATGTAATAACCGCATAATCATTACCTGAGAAAACACAAATTTTCAGTAGTAGCACAAACATGTTTCCCTTAGATCTACTATGGTAGATAAGATTTTACTAACTACAGAAATGATCTGACCAAAGCATACTCATCTAATTTTTTGACATACAGCGACATCAAAGCATCACAGTGCCCCAAATCTCCACCTACTGTCAAATGAACTGCAATTACACTTCCCTTTTCACCAGGAGTAACTTTTGCTGCTATGACTAGGAAATTATTTTTTGTTCTGGTAAATTCTTATGAAGATCTGAGTTTTTATTACAACTGTTATCACTGCTGTTGGTACATCTCTGATCTGTGCAGCAATACAGGCACAGCAGGACTCCGTGTTTATTCTTCTGCAGTGAAGTCCAGTATAGATGCTACTGATTCCCTCTCCCATCACAACCATTGGTAACACAAACTGGATGCACACTTTAATAAGCTGTTAGGCATCTTCTGTCTTGCCTAACCTTGTACATGTCAAACAGCCACAAACAGCTGACTTTGCTTTAATATGGTCTGTAAGGACTCAGTCAACACAAAAGAGGGCGCGCGTGAAGGAATATACTGCTATCCTCTCTCCTAGCAATACAGGTTTAGACATGCCAGTGGAAATAAAGATCCTAATTTTGCACACAAACTCACATAGATATAAACCTGTTTTGTAAATAGCTCAATTTTTACATAATTACAGAGTAGAAGCTATTGCTGACATATTTTAACAGCAAAATCAGTGTGATGTGTCACACTGGAAACCTGATGATAACACATAGATTGTGGAGTGGCACAGACTATCATGCTAGTGTTCGTGAAAGAGAAATTTCTGCATGTTTTCAGGAAAGCAGATGACTACTATGGAAGCACTGCAGACATGAAAAATAACTGGTTTCACTTTGAAATGCTTTCAGAGATGTAGGAACACAGAAATGTATAGCAAGGGGCATGGCCTTGGTACAGTGCCTGGAATATGGCACATATGACATCGACTTTCAAAGGCTACATGAGAATCCTGTAAAGAACTGAAGTAGTGGATATAAAGATACAATATAAAGTATTGGGGAACAGCCAACACAGCTTTTGCAATAGGAAGTCACATTTCATTTTGCAGCATGTGTTCTTTGAAAGGGTTTTATGACCATGTGGATAAGGATGATCCATTCATGTACTCTACTGAATTTCTACTTGGATTTCCAAAATGTTTCCAAATATGTTCCTCACAAAACAAAAAAGCAGTAGGACAAAAAGGGAAGATACTTGCCCAGATACAATATTGACTAAAAAGGAAAAGTTTTTTTGGATTGGAAAGAAACCACCCATAAAATCAAAGGTCTTTTCTAGGAACAATGCTCTTAAGGCAGACATTAATGCATAACCTTTGTATCTGACAAGACCTCAAGTATTCAGGCTCTGAAACAAAGACTCACTTGAGTAAGTCTGTCCTTCCAATTTACGGCATCTCCTCACCTTCAATGTTACCGTTTTGAATGAGTGACAGCAATTCTGTTCAGTTACACCTTCACAGCACACAACCATGTCACCAAGAACATCAGATTTGTAGCCATGATGCTGCAGCTGAGGCCTGATTTCCAGGCTGGACTGAGAAAGCCTGCTAGAGACTGGTTCCTGTATGTCTTTTCCTCATAGTTTTCATTTGGCATTGACCCCTCAAAGGAAAAATTAAAATAAAAAATAAGCTTTCATTTGGAATAGTGACATGCTTTCTGTGGGAAGAAGAAACATAGCCTCCACCTGCTTCTTACTCCAAGTCATTTTCATGGGTGTAAAACAGCATTTTATTGGATGATGGAACACATTTAGAAAACTTGTCTTGGTTCCATCTAAAAACAAGACAAAACCAAAATTCCATGTTAATTTCTGTAGACAATCTTTAGAATTTGTTCACCTCAGCAAGATTCTATTTTATTCTGCAGCTCAGCAACTTCAAAAATAATTGTTTTCTATCCATTCATATGGAATTTTGGATGGCACTTTTATTGTGACAAGATGTGCATTTTTCAGTACGAATAGAATCTTTTGTTAACATTTATATCCAATAATTCAGGAGCCACATGCTCCATAAATAATATCAAATTATCTTTACCATCTGAAAACCAAGTAATCTAATAATAGTCTTGTGGCTTCATCTCAGAGAATTTTATTCACTTTTGAAAGGCTACTAGCAGTTTGAGATAAAAAGTCTATTTGCTAATCCTCCTCTATAAATTGTTTCCATCTTTAAAGGTTTTGGTATACACTGCATCTGCCCAAGTTTCCACATTTGATCAATCTAGTCTTGCAACATCCATTCACCATTCAAAGCTATTACAGCACAGGCACACATTAAAATGTTCTGTTAACCTATTTCATCAACAAATTACTGAAATAGCTCTTTTTAGGCTTCAATCACAGGAGAAATGGCTAAAAAATTATAAAAAAGAAGATTGTTTTACACTTATGTTCCCTTCTCTCCATAAGAAGATGTCATTCAGTATGCTTCTGCCAGATTTTGGTTTTCATTACCCTTCAATCTGTTAGGAGCCAGAGCCTAGGTAAGATATCTGAACAAACGACCAAACTTTCTGTAATACTCAAAATACTAGTCATTAGAGAATCTCAATAAGAGTATCGTACTTGCCGTGACATAAAATTTGCCTGTCAAGGAAGACAAAGGAATATTAATAGCTTTTTGCTGTGTGCTTAATTAAATAATTCCCAGACTACTTGCAAGCTCCTTTATTAAGAACAATAACCTTTTTCTTAAGATCAGTGATAAAGTTTTAATACAGAACACCTTATCAAGGGAAGTTTGTTCCATTTTTGTTACTCTAGACAATAAAAACTAAAAGAGCAGTGATTCAAATTTAAGCAATTTTTAGGCACAAAATACAACTGCAGCTATCACTCAAACAAATCACCTCCAAATGTGTCAAGAATCACAAGCAATAGTTCTTGGTCTGAAGAACACACCTGTATAAATTCATCATGATGCTGTGGAATCTTAAACACAAAATGTTTAAGAAATTAGAAAAAGGACATCAACAGCAACAGAATCATAGAATAGTTAGGGTTGGAAGGGACCTTAAGATCATCTAGTTCCAACCCCCCTGCCATAAGCAGGGACACCTCACACTAACCCATGTCACCCAATGCTTCATCCAATCTGGCCTTGAACACTGCCAGGGATGGAGCACTCACAACCTCCCTGGGCAACCCATTCCAGTGCCTCACCTCCCTAACAGGAAAGAATTTCTTCCTTATATCCAATCTAAACCTCTCCTGTTTAAGTTTGAACCCATTACCCCTTGTCAGGTCACAAATTTTTCTTGGAGAACTCTGTTTCAGTATTCACTTTTTTTTGTTAACCTATTTCTTCTTTTCCTTCTTATAGTGAGGAAAAAGGAAATGAAGGACAATTTATTGTGACTGTTTTACATAATGTTTGGGAGTGATTATATGGAAGAGTCTACACACACTGTGACCATGTCTCAGGTAGAAACATAGGAAAAAAAAGATTTATGGACAAAAAAACATTAAATATGGGACTGAGGCTGGAAATAAGAGCTGAAAAGAGGGAAAATGCAAAGACTTGATAAAGAATTACAAACAACTGTTTCTTTTCTTTTATCAGCATTCTCTCTTACAGTACTCTTACAGTACTTTCCACTAGACTTTTCAGCGGGTCTTGCATTTTTACTATCACATTTGCAGTGTTTCCTTAGTTAATGACCAGTAAGTATCATTGTAGCAGCATACTGCTGCACAATAAAGTAGTTCAGCTGAACGTTCACCATAAAAGCTGTCCTAAAAGTCTCTGAAAGATGGCTATCTGCAATAAATTACTTACACAAGAGACTTTTACAGCAGGTCTACAGAATTTACAGAAATGTGAGAAAGCAATATGAAAGCATCTTTTCCTTTTTGTTCTGTATTATTAATAGTAGTAATGTGAAACTGTTTTAGTAAAGCCATTTGGCAGCTGCACTAGTATTCTCAAACCTCTGCTATTAGGTACTTTTCTTTGTATTTAATTGCTTGCTGTTACCTAGCTTCCTTCTCAATGTCGTTCTTCTCCTAAGTAAATTCATCTTTAAAGCTGAATGACTCACTCGCTTCACTGAAAAAAATTGTGTTCCTGCCATAGAACTTCTCTTGTAAAAATAAACTATGATGATAAATATTTTTATTTAATACAAAGCTTATTGAACTAGAAGGGTTTGACTGGACTAATACCTTCCTCTCATTTAACAGGATGCTGTGCAATGTTTCTTATGATCTCCCCTCTTCCCATCACCAAAATTTCCGACTTTCAAATTACATTGAGAATTTACCTGTTGTTGCTAACAAGGCTGGTCATAACCCAGGACGTTATTCTTTGCAAGCAGGGAATACAGATTAGTTCAGTCTGCCTACACAGGCAAGCACTGGTCAAGACTTTCACTTAATCTCCTGTGACGTGAATGAAGAAACACGCTAAATTAGCTGTGTGGAATGATTGGATCACTACAGTTGAATGATCAAATGCCAGCACAGAGCTGCCATAGAAGCTCAGGGCACTAATAAGACTTTTCTGCTTTACTGAATCAGTTAGTTTCAGGTAATTTTTTTAGCACTGTTCAGAAGCAGGAACTGAGCTCACCTGAAGAAAGAAACCACACTATTTCTGCTTGCTGTCTTTTAAATTATATTTAATGCTCTTACAACAGGTACTAAGGGTTCGCTTTTAAACATGATTCAAACTGCATCAGAAAACTGCATCATTTGCTTTTGATCTACTGATGCAGCTGCTTGTAAAGCTGCTTTTTAATTTCATGTTGCCACAGAACAAGCAGAACAAGTTGTTGCTTAATGTTAGCAAAGAATGTAAGTGCTTGATAGTGCTTCTAGAGAAAGAAATTAGGATGCTAAAATAAGCAGCATTAATTTCCCAATTCTAAAGGTTTACATCAGGGTATAAAACTACAGTAATGAACAGCTACAGTTTCCAGTACGGGCAGGGAGACCTCACACTAAACCATGCCACCCAAGGCTTTGTTCAACCTGGCCTTGAACACTGCCAGCGATGGAGCACTCACAACATCCCTGGGCAACCCATTCCAGCGCCTTACCACCCTCACAGTAAAGAACTTCTTCCTTATATCCAATCTAAAACTTCCCCGGTTTAAGTTTGAACCTGTTTCCTCTTGTCCTGTCACTACAATCCCTAATGAAGAGTCCCTCCCCAGAATCCTTACAAGCCCCCTTCAGATACTCGAAGGCTGCTATGAGGTCTCCACGCAGCCTTCTCTTCCCCAGGCTGAACAGACCCAACTTTCTCAGCCTGTCTTCACACGGGAGATGCTCCAGTTCCCTGATCATCCTCGTGGCCCTCCTCTGGACTTGTTCCAACAGCTCCATGTCCTTTTTATGTTGAGGACACCAGAACTGCACACAATGCTCCAGGTGAGGTCTCAGGAGAGCAGAGTAGAGGGGCAGGATCATCTCCTTCGACCAGCTGGTCATACTCCTTTTGATGCAGCCTAGGACACCGTTGGCTTTCTGGTCTGCAAGCGCACACTGTTGCCTCATGTTCATTTTCTCATTGGCCAACATCCCCAAGTCCTTTAATGCCATCCTTATATATGTACCTGTTACTTTTTACTAAAGATTCAGAAACTTAGAAAACTCCATTCTTCAGAATGTCGGAATTTTAAATGACCCACTAAACCTCTTTCACCATTGGAAAGACCAGCATTTTAGTGACACTGAGCAAAGTCTTAAATACGTAATGAAACTCAGTTCAGTTTGAAACAGGGAAGACAATATATACTAAAACATAGGAAGCCTGAGTTGATCTTTGAAAGTCTTTAAATGCAACTGTGTTATTAGGTGTGCAATGGCACATGAATCTGATGAGGACTAGACTGCTTCATGGAAAGCAGGATGAAGCAAATTTCTATAATCAGATTGCAGTGTCTGTTGCAAATGAGCATGACAGTTCCTATCTACTTTACTACTGATTGAGAGCCCCTTACTGTAGTAATGCTCATGAACTCTGCTAGATTTAATTTCAATTTCCATTTGACAACAGGCAGGAAAGCACCCTGTCAGTCAGTTTTTAATAGCCATTACCTTCCACATTGCAAAAAGTCATTCTAGATTTTAATTTCTTTTCCAAGGCTATTTCAGGAAACTCGCAAGATGGAATAGATTAAACTAAGAGAAATAAACAGCCCTGAACTGCATATGAAGGTTTAGTATGGAGACAAAAGAGAATTGGCCAACAAAGGCATCAGTCATAGCTCTACTTTCATTGTGAAATGACTCAGAGGAGAAGTTAGGAAGCAAAGTTCTAGCATGGCTGAACCCCAGATTTTCCCCATTTTGGGCTTCTCTTTACATTTGCTATTACCAGCAGTAATGGCTCCCATCTGACCTGATCATCCAAGAGAATTTCTTCCTGTGGAGAGCAGGACATAGCACGATGGACAGGAGGAAAGATGCACTCCTTAGTCTCACCCAGCAGGATGCTGGGACACAGCTGGAATGCCTTCCTGTATCTGGGAGACAAAGGAGCATTTCTACTATCAATTATAGCTCCTCACCTTCAAGCCACCACAACCATCTTAGCTGTACATTTCGGTATTTGTTCTTCAGTATGAATGACTTTTGTTCATCTCTTCCTTGGCAACAGACCATTACTGAACACAGGACTTGGCATGCTAAACAGGAAATATAATCACAGCTTGCCAGAAACAAGATTCTCCAATATTGATATGACTTCCTTATTCAACCTTAATGTTATGTTCTCTGTAAGTCTTTAATATTTTTATTACCTAAATCAGTATAACAGCATAAATCTGGACAGCTTCATAGTAAGAAATATTACCCTGAGAAGCAGCTTCTGTTCTGATAACATCACTGTTGTAGTGATACAAGAACTTAGTGAAATATATGAGCATAACAGCTGCATACTGTGCTTTGACCAGAGGAAATTCATTGTCCAGATGAAATTCAAGGCATCCAAGAGATATATTTCTACAACTCCATTTTGATTGATAACAATTGAGGTTTTGACCTAAAATATCTAAGAGTTATATGTGGCAAATGATTTTTTTTGTAGGGGTAAAAATAGTTTCACTATAACTGACACGCTAAAAGGTACAGTATTTTTAATTCAGATGTTCTATGTAAATAGGAGAGATAATGTAAAATGAAGGCTTTTTAGAACACATGAATGCCACCTAGAATACTATGTTAGTTCAAGATTTCTCTGGATTTCTCTCTTTTGAACAACTTTTTAAGTATGATGTCTGAATTTCTACAGTGCTTTCTCTCTTAATTGCTGCATGTTTCACATGAAGCTTTATATAAGTGGAGCCTAGCAATGCTTAATATTACTCTTTGCTTGTCTCTGAAATATTATTAAGCATAATAGTATAGGCAAAAAATGAACTTAAGAACATAATAATATTTTCCAGGGACAAAAATGTAAATTGAAGTTAAGTATTTTATCACAAATATTTTTAAAGTTTTATTAAAAAAAACCTTATACAAGTTTAATGCCTTTTAAAAGAAGAAATGCATTTAGTTGTTAAATTAGAAGAATGGAACTGACATAATCTGTGTCAATAGTCTATTTTTGTAAAGGTCTTATTTTATATGAGTGTGCAAATTCTCATCTCTCTGCTCCACTTTTTCCCTCTGTAAAATGGAATGACAACCCCTTTTTTGAAAAATAGAAGTATTGAGCAGTAGTTCTTTCAAGATACAAAAGCAGACATGGCCCTAAGATAAGAAAGATTCCTTTACACAGGTTCTTAACCACTTTTTTTTTTTTTTTCCTGAATTTGGATGCATGAATGCTTTCTTAAACTATAACCTTGAAAGTCTTATGAGATACTACTATGTGCACATTTAACTTTTTAAAAATACCAAATCATATTTAGCTATCTTCTTAGATCTTACAAGGGAAAAGAATCCAGCATCGTTTCAACATAAACCTATTTATGTAAAAGACTAAAATCTCTGCAGCTCAGACTTGTTTTGCTGAGTTTGTGGACCCCACAGTACAAACCGACAGAAGTACATGTTGAGAAGTAAATGTAGCCACAGATGAAGGGCTTGCACTGCTTATATAGGTGATGTGAGTTACCTGCATGTGTATCCCACAGGAACAACAGTTATATAGAATCAGAATATTTTGGGTTGAAAAGGACCTTCAAAATATAATTTGGTCCAAGCCTTCTGAAATGAACAGGGACATCTACAACTAGATCAGACTGCTCAGAACCACATCAAGCCTGGCTCTGAATCTTTCCAAGGATCTGCCACCTCTCTAGGCAACCTCTTCTGGTATTTCACCACCCTCATTGTAGAAACTCTCCTCCTTATATCTAGTCTAAATTTACACTCTTTCAGTTTAAAAAATTACCCCATATTCTGTCACAACAGACCCCACTAAAAAGTTTCTCCTCATCTTTCTTATAAGATCCATTTAAGTACTAAAAGGTCTCAATAAGGTGTTCTCTGAGCCTTGTCTTTTCCAGGCTGAACAAATCAATCTGTCTCAGCTTGTCTTAAGAGGAGAGGTGCTCCAGTCCTCTGATCACTTTTGTGGCTCTCCTCTGGACTCACTCCAACAGGTCCAGGTCCTTCCTATGCTGGGGCCCCAGAACTGAATGCAGTACTGCAGCTGGGTTATCACCAGAATGGAGTAGAGGGGCAGAATCACCTCCTTCAACCCATTCCTTTAGATACAGCCCAGCATACAGTTGGCTTTCTGTGAGTGCACACTGCTGGCTCATGCCCAGCTTTTCATCCACCAGAACCAACTCCTCCTCTGCAGAACTGGTCTCAATACCCTCATCCTCCAGCCTGTATTGATACCAGGGGTTGCTCTGATGCAGGTGCAGCATCTTGCACTTGGCCTTGTTGAACATCATGAGGTTCACATGGGCTTGCTCCTCGAGCTTGTCAAGGTCCATCTGGATAGCATTCCCTCTCTCAGGTATGTCAGGTGCACCAACCAGCTTGGTGTCATCTGACATTGGAATGTCTGTTGAAGTAACAGTAAATACAAATGATAGGTGCTAACATAGTTTTCCAATAATTCTGCATCATTCCTATGTCATCACATAAGTTAGCTCTCATGGCTGTCTTTGCTGACAAGTATGTTTACTCAGAGTTACCTGCAGTATTTCATTTCTTCCTTATTCTGCACATTGTCAAGTTTTACATACTTGAATAATGATGCCACCTACTTCCATTCCTATAACTACTTTTTAATTTGTAATTGTGTCCACAGCTCTGGATTGTAGACTACAACACTAATATAGCTTTTTTACATGCAGAATATGACAATTTTAGTATTTTAGTGTCAACAACTACTCTTGAACCCTCACAAATACATGAACAATCCTGTTTCCCAAATAAGAAGGAAAACCAAATGATGTAACTCCAAATCCTACCATGACCTAGAAAAAGGGAATTCCTGCCTCAGCCTGTCAAGCAGACATACCGGTAATTCTTAATTTTTTTACTGACTTCTACTATTCTTTTCCTCACTTCTCTTCCATATTAAGAACCTGAAGCAAAATTGCATGAATTTCCATACTGATCATACCACAAGTTCACATAATTCACTTAGACTCCTTTCTTGTACCAGTAACTAGGAATAAAAACTATTTGATACATTTTACTTTTGTATTGCATCACTGCAATTACTTATTTTATTTTCATTTTTAAAAGGGATTTTTAACCACTTTAAAAAAGTGAATTTCGTTTGCCTGTCTTCCTCATCTTCTGTCTTCTTGAAACTATAGGGCAAAACAGTGTTTGTGCTGAAAGAGCCTGGCTCAGGACTCAATGTTGCAGACTGTCAAGTGGGAGGTAGATTAAAAGATTTATCTGGTCATCTCAAGAGAACCTTAGAAATGTGTCAGAATTACTGAAATCACTAATGAAATGTGACTGAATCATGATTTGTAATATTAGAAATTTTTTGCAAGCATATTTAGAAATTATGTTTAAATAATAGCATTTTTATATGCCTTTATGCATCAAATCTAGAGAACTCTTGCATTAGCTCAAACTTATTCCCTAAGTAGATTTCCTACTGCCTGGAAATACATGTCTGCTTGACTACACAGCATGGAAAATAGGCAAATATATCACTTTACCTTGTGACCAGGGAAGTAGGTGGACTTCTGCACAGAAAAGAAAAATGAAGATAAATACTGTGATAACATTACTGTGTATCTCAACCTCCTGGAGACATTTCATTAATTCATTTTGAGCTATTCCATATAAACAGGGCCTGCCTAGAAAGTCTGTAGAATATCCATTCTTGGAGACCCTTAAACCCTGCCTGTGCAAAGGCCTGAGCAACCTACTTCAGCCTTGGAAATTGGCTCTATCTTTGAAGCTGACCTCATTTCGAGGGCCAGGGTATTTGGACCAGATGACCTCTGGGGGTCCTTTCCTACCTAACCGGTCCTGGGATTCTGTGAATTTGCGATAAGGATTAGACCCTGAGGACACAATGTTACAAGACAGCAGAGGAGCAGCCACCAGACCATACTCTACAGAGACTAAAAATTGAGAATGTTTTCTAGAATCTCGAGACTGCCGCAACCAGATACCTGCAAAACCTCATGACAAAACACGTGTCTCATTCCCCCTCTAGTGGCTAGCTCACACAGGACAAGTCACCGTGAAAACCACTTTGTAGACTGTAGTGGCAAGTACTTGAGAAGAAGTATAAAGTTTTTTGCACATCTGGGTATGGTATCAATACATTCTGCATCATGGTATTAGCGGAGTTTGTTTTCAATTTCTTTGTTTTTGGTTTTCTTTTTTTGGTTTTTTTTTTGGTTTTTTTTTTTTGTTTGTTTTTTTGGTTTTTTTTTTTTTTTTTTTTTAGTTTGGAAATGGCTTGTCATT